>JARFNZ010129854.1:0-11359 GCA_031763405.1 Balanus nubilus
GTCAAATGCAATCATATTTCACACGAAAACAATAATGCCAACACCTACCATAGCTGATGTAACGCTTCACGCCCGGACGTTTTCGCACTGCGCAGGTTCACATTAACATTGCATAAGTAAATGATCAATAACTTTGTCTATTGAACACGGATGGAGTATCTTATGCAGTTGGTGGGCAGCCGCACCACCAACTTTGAATTTCGCCCCACCAACGTTTTGCTTTGCACCACCAAGTTTTGTCAGATTCGAAGTTTTTTTAACTTCAAAATGATCATTGTTCACAAATGCAAAGCATTTTTATCAAACTTAAAGGTTCGCTGGCGTTAACCTTATCAGTTTCGACTTAGCTGTGGAAAACAATCAGCCAGCATGACATTTTGCCCCACCAAGTTTTCCTGAAAAGCTCTGCCCATGATTGTTAATGGATTTTGAAATGGAAATTACCAAAATCATTCTCGTGAAAAGACGCGTCATTTGATATCAGTAACTCGTGATAGGAGCCACAGGTAGTAATGATAGACAACCGCCAATAATTAGGCTAAATTTAGCCAAAATCGGTTCACCTTAACTGCAAACCTTGTCTTTTTTCAATGACGTCAGCTCGTTTCTGATATAATTCAGACATCTGATATAAATCAAACGACTTGAACACAAAACTTGCTCTTGAAGCATTGATAGTCAGTTGTCAGATAAGCTGCCTTGGGCCATGGCGTTTCTATATGCAGGCTACAATTTTGTTGTCTCAGTTCAAAACCCCATGTTACAGGTGGACTATTTCCTTTAAACGTTGGCGGCGACACAGCGACACGGCGTCACGCGGGGACAGAGGAGAGATAGGAGCTGGAGAGACCGGTTTGATCAGAGTGATTCAGACGCGGTTCGCTGAACGTACGAGTATGCTGAATATGAGCGCAGTGATTCAAGTTTTGACTGACCAGCATATGGCTTAGGCACGGAATGCCAAAGCGTTCTGAGCCGGCAGTAGGTCAGCGTCAGGCATGTAATTTAAACATTTGCACACACCAACATTCATATACTGTTCCACTCATGCCTAATGGTACAGTGCTCTGTTGGGAAAATGCAAATAATAGTCTGAAAAAACACGCAGCGTCCACTGCGGACTTCTATTACACCTTTTTTAATTGACGATGACCAGTCGCCAAAACTGTCTCCCGTAGTACAAAAATTCGGAACCCCTCTACGAAGTTGGTACAGATCAGAACTGCGAAGTTGCGAAACAAATCGCTGACATCGGGTTCAAGTTCGTCATTGAGCAGACTCTACATTGTGCAGGTAGACTGGCACATCTGCGAAACTATTCTGCGTTCATTCTAAAAGATTCGTTACTATCCTTTCCGTATTGGAACCAATGTGACGAAGTCGTTGTCACATCAGTCCGAAAATTTGGATATGCGGAAAGATATGCACAATGTCGAGGTTACCATGAGCATTGGCGAAATCAATGACAGCCGGTTTTGCAGATCAGACAGCCTTTGGTAAAGATTATCGGAGTGTATCGCTCATTGACTGTGCCGAATTCCCTGCCAAATAGTTTCAAACTTCGGCCAAAAGCTAACAAAAAGGGTGTATTTGCGTATGTACTTAGAAGCAAAAAAATATAGGTGCTTTCCGAGCACTGAAGAGGCTCCGTTACAACGAAGTAGACATTTATTATGACGGCCAAACTTAACCCGCGCCGTGCCGGTGCTTGGCGCCACCCGCTTCGTGCCGGGGGTATTTGAACACCCATTCTAGCTCGGCTCCTATGACACTCATCGGAAAAAGAAAACATTGGAAAGCTCGTCGAAAAATAATTTTGAAGCCACTTCGATCATTTTTTCGCTCGGGTCAAAATTCAAAGTTACTTGAGGTCATCAAAGGTAAACATTTCCAAAATATTGACTTTTCAGGAATGTCCGCCATTATCTCGGGAACTATGCTGGCTGGGATAAAAATAAAATAAAAAAGTAGAAAGCCCTTGAAAGGTTCTTTCGTCAAGGTGTCATCATATTTGACCTGAGGTCAATAGTTGAGCTCCAGAGGTCATCAAAGGCCAAAATGTAGGTATGTTTTCTTTGAAAACTATTTTTTTACGAATAACTTTTCAACTGATAACATTATGACAACGAATTTGACACCATCGTTTGTCTTCCTTCAAGACCCGTGGAAACATATACATGGAGATCAATCTGGAGATCAATTTCAATATTTTACCTCAGCTCAACCTACCATTGACTGGGGAGAGCAAAAATGGCCCTTCCCCTGTCGAATCTGTTGAAGAACTAAAAAAAACGATAGTGCTAACAACGCGAAACTTAGCATATCTTCTCCTACATTAATCTGGCATGCTGTGAGAAAAAAAAATGAAGCAGTTCCGTTGGAAAATGTTTGAGATATATCGACTTTTGTGACGTGCCTACATGCCAATTTGGGCCGAGAAGTGTTCAATGTTTAAAAATTCGCCCAAAATCCAGTTTTGAAGCAAAGCGCAAGTAAAAAACGCAGAAAAAAATGTAAAATGGCAAGTTCTACAAAATGACTATCTTGGATTTTCAGAGCTGTTGAATTTTAGCCACTAAAATGTAAAAAATCGTTTTTAAACACCCACAAAATTCAAAATGTGTAAGAAATTCCAAAAACGGAATATGTCTACAAGGACTTGGATATGGAAAGTCCATAAACCAAATTTCAAAGCAATATCTTTATTTTTGACGGAGTAGTCTATGTAGGGACTCTATAAATGGGAGCTCTATATGTAAGAAAGCTCATGACGTCCTCTTGTACTTGCGATTGTTGGCATCTCTAGACCACCTACAACAACATCGATGGCACAATTGGATTCCTGAGCAAAATCTGATTAAGAAACATATGCTTCTTATTTTAAAAAAACTATTTTTCAAAAGTTGGCCTTATTTGACCTGACCTTGAACTGACGTTGTTTTAAACTTCACTTAATTGATTTCAGATGACAAAACAAACGTAACCATCGAATTTTTCATCTAAAACGACTCATAATTGCTGATTCACAGTCTTCGCGCAGCTGCGCAAAGTGGATGTGGGTGCCTGCATGCGCCTATTGAAATACATGGGCAAGTTTGCGCAGTCGATTTTTCTTCCCGCAGCCTCTCACATCGTGCCGTTGTGGTGACCTCCGTTCAATGTATTTGAATAGGCAGTGACGGAACCCGCATTCACTTCGCGCAGCTGCACGAAGACTGTGAATCAGCTTTAAAACATGTGGCACATGACCCATATACGGCCTTAGGGTATATTGACCTTTGTGACCTGACCTTGAGCTGTACTTTCTATGGGTACTATACTCTTATAGTACCTTCACCTAACATTTAAGAGTACTTTGGCGTAATTTGAGCCCAGAGCTACGGATTGTGCGACTGCGGTGCGGTCTCTGCGACCCGTAACGTGGAAACACCCGATTTTGACCTTTGACCTTTTCTTGACCTGACACTTGACTTCAATTTCAAAAATTATAAGTGCGCTTTATTTGCGTCTCGTTGAGAGCTTTCGAAGCCGCCTCGCACGTCTGGCTTCGATCATCAGTTCCGGAGATAATCTGGGGGTGGGGTCTTTGTTTACCCCACCCTCCCAGACAACGGTGTTCGGCTGAGACCCCAGTCAATGGCGGGCTAAGGTCACGTGGTGACCTAAGTAGGTCATGTTGGGTAATGCTGCATATCAGTCGATGCATCTTGACAAGACGAACATATTGGTGCCATTTTCACATCTCTATCTTGCCTCCATCAACAGTTGTTGGCAAAGAGGTGTTGGTGACCTCAGGTGACCTCAGATGACCTTTACAGGGGTCACTTGTTAAAATTAGCACTTGGGTCATCAATACGGGCCTAAGGGGATATTATCTTGAAATAATTGAACTGATCTTATAGGTATTCTCTGAAAAGAAGGGATCTGAACTTTCTCCTATTGACTTACAATGAAGAGGTCGCGAAATTGACCTGACATCAGTTCACTAATAACACAAATCTTAGATGAACACATTTTAGGTAATGGTGTCCTTATGTATCCTAAAAATTTGAAGCGGCTCATTCAAAAACTGTGGTTTTGGTACGACTTCAAACTTCTTTTGAGGTTGGGTCACGTGACCTGACCTGGTGACCTGATCACAAATGGCCTGATGTTTAAAATTTCACACAATGTGCGTAATTGATGCTCAAATACGTGAGCAAAACCTTGGATGGGGTATCTAAACATCCCTCCCGGTACGGGCTATACAACACGTAGCGAAGCTGTGACGTTCATCTTAAACTAGCATTGCATACATTCTTAGGTAACGAATGAACCAAAACCAACAACAAGACTTACAAAGGGCATAACCCCTAACAATATCCTCACGCTTCAAAACCCTAAATCTATATAGTATTTCAACATATATCAAGTTGACATCCATTCAAACAGCGGCTATACCTTTCGAGTGCTCGGGTTGAACGATGAATCCTGAGGCCTTCTCACCAAACCACCCCGGCCGCTGTGTCCCGCTGATGAGCTCTCAGTGACTCTCAATGACTCTCCACTAGCGGCGGTGTGTGAAGTACCGTCTGTCTTTGTCCGCGACCGTCGGGACGCCGACCCGCGGTCCAACGGCCGCGGAGACCCTCCTGAGACCGTCACCGAACCTCAGGGACACAATGTCCCCTATTGTCACCTCGGGCCGCACGGGCAGCTCCGTCCACAGACCTGCTCAATGGGGCGGAAACAGTGGCCAGGTAGCCGCCGGCCGGCCGACACAGCGCCCGTCCGAGTGTCCTTCGAGTCAATTTAACCCGACTCAAAGACGTACCGGCGAGGCGAGGTGGACGATGTCCCGTGAAATGTCCTCCACTGATGTTGGTCATCGATACGGAACACGGAAAGAAACGCCTTTTATTTGTCACTGTTTACCGTCTGCAGGGGACATGGGCCCTATCTTGAGCGATATCTGACAGTGATAACATAAACAATATGCTATTCAACATAATCATAAGTGGCCAGCGCTACATTTACAGATTGCCCATTATAGAGCGCGGACTGCCATTGTAGATTGAAAACAGTACGTTTTTTATGAATATAAATGGTGTAAATTACGCCTTCCGTCCGGATGTTCCCCGGCCACAGAGCGTATAGACTACAGAGGCAGTGGTTAAACAAATTTTAAACGTAACATCGTTTGTTATGCTTCATTCGTTCAGGAATCGTTTAACATTTACAATGCACGTATAGCAGAAGCGACTAAACTTCGAAAAGCTCTTTGTATGTACATACATTGTACATGCTGCATTGCTGAAAATTAGTATTTTTTTGTACGTTAGCTTCATACGCTTGCCAGTTTCCTTGTAGAAGTGTTTTGTTCACCCGGCAAACTCTTATGTTTTGCTGTCAGATTGATCGTCATAAAGAAGTATGGAGAAATGGATTCAATTCCATCTAAACGCTCCTCATCTATTTGTCACGCAATATACAATTATTTATCCAACTTTGAATTCTCCTGTCTGGCTTATCATCCCATTTGAATCAGTTCACTCCTAAGAAATTACCTCCGCGATATATGAGACCGTGGAGAGACGCGCCTTGGACGTGCCTATCCTACTCCCAGCCCGGATTCCCCTGGGAGATCCATAACTGATAGCCTCTGACGTGGCACTATCTGCGTCAGGTGACCTTGAACAGGTCACGTGGGCGGCGTCTGGTCGGCAGAGGTCGCGACCCCGGCCACCCGGAGATCATGCTCCCTTTACTCAGTCGAAGATGGCCTCGTCTGGAGCAGGATCGTGACCGGGCACGGCGGTATGCGGCCGCCGACGGGGGCCGACTTTGTACGAAGAGCCGGAGTACAAACAGTACCGACCGATCACACGAGCTCTACGATTGTTTTGCGGTGAAATACTAGCTCCGTGCTCGGGATAAGATAACTGGGCCTTTGTACTGAAGTACTTTGCACTACCCGCCTGGAATGCTTAGTAGAATTAGACCTTGGCTGGCTCCGTTAGATAACGGCAGAAGTTGTGGCCATAGAAAACATCAAAAGAACGGGTTCCTCACAATAGTACCATGGGCTGCGACTTAAAACGGGACATAAACCGGACCGTGGCGTCGTGATTTTTGTTACAATTATCATCAACAATAGACTATCTTTAATTTGCTCCGTTGACCCTTAGCAACCTCCAGCTCGCCAGCGCTCGATCCATCGATCGTTTCTCCTACATTCTTCCATTCGTTATAATGTCGTCGACGACCATAGGACGTTCGCCAGGAATAATTGCGATGCCAGTAACATTTTCTTGCATTTGATTTGTTTGCTACCAACTGAGTGTATTGACCACTGTTCGGCACATGCCAGGGCGAAGCATAGGTAAGGATGTGCGTTGTGCCAAGCATGCAAGAGCAGCCAAACAAACATTACGACGTTGGATGTAAAGCAAGCCTATTTCCTTCTCAATCGTTAGACCCAACACTCTCCCCGTCCGCATAGCAGCAGGATAAGTGCCGAGTCATATGGTCTGCTGCTGTTCACGGATCTCCCCGGGTGACTCGGTACCTCCGAGTCGATTTATCTCGATCACTGACACATACTCCCTGGGAGGCAATCCATCCAGCACTCCCGCTACCGAGCGATCAGCACGGCGAGCAGTCCAGCTCGATCAAGCAAGCGTCCAATCCTGCGATGAATACGGTCATAGGCGTACACACTAATTTCAATTTGGGAAAATAACAAGGAATCGTATATCAGAGGTCGTATTGTGTTGTGTGCGTCACTTAGCCGGGAGGGGGGCGGGGGGGCGGGGGGCTATACAGTGCGATTTTCCACCACCTCGGCCCCCCCCCCCCCCAACTTGTTTGGAGAAGTTGACCCCTGTTGCAAAAGACAGTTGCACCCCTGGTCAAGAGTGTGTGTGTGTGAGAGCAGTGTGTGCCCGGACATTTAGGCTGTTGAGATGAGGTGGTTCAAGAAGCTTACAAAATCTAGTGAAATGCTTCATCAGTTGAATGCTTCATGATCCGGATCATGTCGATTTTTAACAAAGCCGAATTAAATGGATCAAAACCCACCAAAGACAGTTGCAGACGAGCTCATGCCTCGAAACTGTGCGCCCAACCCTGAGCATATCTCCACTACACATATTTTGTAGTCTGAAATGATGTCGTTTGGGCTTGATGCAGCTTTGTCCACTATAAGTGGATCATACTGAAATTGTTGCAAATGAGCCCGTACTCTGAAACTATTCATCGATCTCCGAGAATGCTAGGTATGTACGTCATTCGATCCAGTGCTGTTGTCGACCCATTCGCCATTCGATCCAGGAAGTTCGCCTTCTGAGTTTAAGGTACACAGTTTGGTTCAATCTAACTAAGTGGACAAAACTGTATATATATATACAACTCAGAAAACACGGTGAACTCGATCCGACACCTGAAGCAGTAAAAATATCTGTCGGCATATCGTGCGTCGTGTTAGTGAATGTGGACATTGCATGAAAAGACTCAACTTATCGTTTAGCAACTTCTATTATAACAACTTATAGCAACTTCGGTTACAGCGGCATTTCCCGCCTTGTGATACCTTGTGATAGTAAATCGCCTAATAATTTTGGACTCAAACTTTGGGGCATTTCCCACTTACTCAAAAAGTTAGAGGGGTACTTGCCCCCCTGCCCCCACGCTCCTACGCCTATCAATCCAGTACTCATTCCGGTGATCGCTCCACCACATGTCCGGCCGGGGTCAGGCCGGGGACGGCAGCAGGCCGCGGACGATAGGTGCTTACGGGGGTCGGCGCAGCTAATGGGCGCTATTCAGCGTCCCGTTACACCACGCAGTCGTCACCTCCGGAGAGACCAACTGACAGGAGGAGGAGAGATTGATTTGATAACTTGTTGGACAGCGGCAGTGGCTCCGCATCGAGGATGGTAAAAACGGCATTGAATTAATTCAGTTCCACGGAAATAGCTGATAACATATGATATATATGAAAATATAATGACAAATAAACTTACAATTCTTAGTTGAACGTAGTTATTCTGCATTTTGTCAGCAAAATAGTGCAATTTCAGTCCAAAATATGTATGTGCACCGTCCGACCGGTCTGAGGGGTTCAACAAAACAGCGCCCTGGCACCGTTCAAATAACAGATGAATCAGATTGTAGATCCACTAATGATACCGTATTATTACAAGGATTATATCTGGTGCCTATCCGGAAAAGACTGGTACCGTATGAGCAATATTTCCCGACTGGCGGCCCTTCAACCGCACATACCTCCCTGTATGACAGGTTCTCTGAGTAGGCTATATTGGTAATCTGGTGAGTAACCGTCGCCCAACGCTCAGTTAGATAAAGAACCTCCAGTGACGAAGAAGAAAGATGAGGTGTTAGGCATTGGCTCGCGTATGGTCGCTTCATTTTGTAAGGTTGATGTCATGCCAAACGATTAAGGTGAAAATGTGTTATTTGATGATAAGATGTCTCTTTGGCTATCATGTATGTAAACACATACTTCAATCCATACTTGTTGGTACAACAGCCATGCCTATCTTTATGCAGTTAAAATAATACATAAAATACAATAATATAACAACATATGATTCCAGTAAGTCACCTAGTGACCGACTCGGCTCGCCTGAACCCTTCAGTCTTATCCATCGCCGGTTCTGTGACGGTCTGTTTTACTCCTGAAGCATGGCACGTGATATCCATACAACGCGACGGCTCCCTCACTCGTCGCGGTTCGTGATTTAGATAGGAAAACGGCGCCACGGTCCACCTCGGGCATAGTATGCGCCGATCTGTCCGCTTATTGTCCACATACAGACCGGGAAATGTGCAGGCCTAGCGACAGCGTGTCGGACTCGGGCGGCCTGCCGAGATCCGGGACCGGGACCTGCCAGCGGCACCGCTAGTCGGCCCTGGCCCCCTGCCACAAACACTGCCGGGAACACCGGCCAGCGTCCAGCACGGGGCACCTGGAGGAACACCACAGTCAGAGGAACCTCGGGGCGACGCTGGGGCGACGCTCAGGAACATATTGTTGCTTCATTTGAGGGATGGAAATGCATGGGGAATTCCAAATTAGAATGGTATAATCCAGGAACGTTAAATCATATACAAGACTGAAGTTCTGAAGTTTAACTGTTAAACCTCGGTGCTTGTTGTGATAACATGTATATTTTGTTTCTACCCGCTTCTGTGTTTATGAAAACACCCATGGGTCTGTTCCAGTGGCACCTCCAACCGGCTCCAGCCTGCTCTAATCTCCTTCGATCGTTCCCGTGGCTGCTCCAATCTCCTCTAAACTGCTCTGGGAGGAGTTTGAAGGTGCCGCTAGAACAGACCCAATTTAGTTGGAAGCGCTAAAAGTATACGAAACCGTACTCGATTGAAACCCTTACTACCGTAAAGCCTCTTCAAACTTCACTAACTTTGTAAAATACATAATGATATTAAATGATTTTTGGGTTGGAAGTTATTTAACAAAAACACTTATGTTACAAATACTAATACAATACTAATAGAGCTTATTTACAGCGTAAAATAGTTTATTACAGATTACTCGTATTTCGACCATACACATGAGGGTTATGAAGATATTTTTGAACAACTTTTAAGCACGATGTTAATTGATGCGTGACATAAATGTAGTTTCACAAGGATATCCCACATACACAATGGTTCTCCTTCACCTGTTATATCCAAATATGAGCAAGCACCCCCTCTGCCTTTCCTGTCCTTGCCATTTTTATCCTATGTTTATCAATGTTGATATTCGGAACCCTTTTACTGCTGTCTGTCGATCAAAAGATAAGGTGCGGGGTGCCACACGTCTAAAAATACCGTACGTTCGTCGACTTGCGCGGCCGCACGTGACAGGTGACCTTCTATGCTGACTTGTCTGTTCATACATCCGTGAGGAGCAACACATAGTTATAGGAATAAATGATAATAGGCATTAAATGGGATCAAGAAGCAAATCAGCTATGTAAGATATATATGTTAAATATTTTGTTCAAACCAAAAGCTGGCGAGTATTTGACGGTATTTATTGACGGGATAACAATATGTTAAGAACTGAGCAGCAGCGACAGAACGAAGGACATGTAAAGAACGATTGCTTTCTGTAAATATGTACATACCTGTTTTGCTTCTTATGCATGTTTACACGGATCGATTTCGGAACGATTCTGAGTTTACCGATGCACATATGGACGATCTAAATACAAGTTGTCACCTTTACGTTGTAAGGTTATGTCATGTAAAAGACGGTACGCTTATTCACAGAGCTAGGTTTATAAACCAGACTAAGTACTCGTATAGTGGCTTAATTCAACACCAAGGTAAACCTATTGTCCCAAAAATATAGACAACTTTCCATTCAAGCTGCAAAACAATGTACAATTGCACGAAACGTAAATATAAAACATGTTTAGTTAATCGCTATTCTGTGCGTTGTTTGTGCATGGCTGCATTCAGAGATTTCACGCATTATGAAATTAAGTTCAATCACCGCTTAGTGAGAGTGCCTCGGCTCTAGAGACATGTGGACGTGGTGTGCTATCAAAAGAACCTCTTAACATTGCTGGTATTCTTCATTACCTTGCATGTCGTTATTCTTGGACTTATGTTTCACTTTAAGTGTTACTATGTTTATATCGTTCGTCAAATGAATAAAAATAATTTCACTTTCAGCATCACGGCAAGTACCTAAGGTCTAAAATCAGGCCTGTAGCCAGAATAAATTCTCAGAGATGCACTGAGGGTGCACTCTCAGAGGTCTCAGAGTTCCCAGAGAGTACACATTGCACAAGAATAAGCTTAGGTTTACCGTTCCAAATCTGTAAGATCTCAATAATATTTTATCCGAACATCAGTGCCCTTTTAAATGTCCTCCCAGGTGCATTGTAAGCAAAAAGTTTAAAACTATTGTGTGCCGAGTTCAGCTGTTTTTAGTCGATATCGAAGGTACTCTGGGGTGCACCGACCGACCGAGATCAGAGGGAACACAAAGATCCTAATGGGTGCACAGTAGGGTTCGTCACTTTTCAACTTTCTTCACTTTTTCCAGGTCTCCGCGGCTCATCTGGTTCGTCTTTTCATGCTGATCAACGTGGCATAGGTCGTTTCCCCCCCCCAAAAAAAAACGTTTTAAGCCCCCAAACGCAATTTTTGGGGAAAATTTTCAAATTTTTAGAATTTCTAAATCTTGAACCAGCCATGCAAAGTATGCAAACACATACCTTTTCTGAAGCGTCTTGATGAGATAAATCGATTGCAGTTGCTTATAGGTGGCGTAAGTGACATAAATCAAAAGTTACGCTCGTCCGAAGATATTTGCATTCTGGTCCTGCCGGCCTCCAGC
>JARFNZ010129865.1:0-19764 GCA_031763405.1 Balanus nubilus
GTGGAGTGGAGTGGAGTGGAGTGGAGTGGAGTGGAGTGGAGTGGAGTGGAGTGGAGTGGAGTGGAGTGGAGTGGAGTGGAGGTCGACTCGAGTCCACCTTCTCACATCTCGCCTCCCTCGCCTCTGGGCGCGCACACATCAGCCAGCCAAAACAAACTGCCGTCAGGCACCGCGCGATAAGCTTAGTATCAACAAAGATGGGTGACGGCTAAGGGCTCACCAGCGTAAATAATTACACAAGAGAGCCCGGCGGCGGTGTGCGGCGGGCCCGGGCGGTCGGTTGGAGCCTGACGTGAGCACAATTACCATCACCGCGGAGAGAGAGAGCAGCGTCTGTTAGGCCGCTGATCAGTGCTATGACTAACGGTCAAAACCCCATCTCGTCACCGAAACGGGCCTGTTTCTACACATAAAACGAGACGTGAAACAGCTTGGGTGGGTGAAAACAATGTAAAGGTGATAGTTATATGTCGCAAAATGGTTGTAAACGAACATAACGAACAACGAACATAACATATAACAAACGAACATATCATCCTGACAAAGGCAATATGGGTAAAATTGTACCCATGTAGCGCAAACAGTACAAATATTGTATACATATTGCAAACACCAATACATAAAACATGATCACTAACAATTAGTGCATACCTATTGACGAATCATTCGAGGAAATTTTAAATGTTTCCTTTATCTAGGTAAGATAACTACTATTAGTGAGGCAGCCCAGATGCCTAAGGTCATCACGTCATACGGCGAAGCACCCCTGGTATGGCTCCAAGTATCAGTATCTTCACGGAATCCCGCCCTGAATTTTACCGACAATTCATCAAATTGCTCTGGAGCGTTGCCCATCACGTTAGCAGCAGACAAAGCCGCCATGACTTTATACAGACATCCGCCATTGCCATGTCGGCCAAATCCACTAACGCGAGTGGTCGCCCGGGGGCGCGAGCGGCAAGGCGGGCCCATTTTGATAATCATTTATTCTGGCAGCGAAGTTGCCGTGCACGTAATTGGCTGCAGGCGCAGGATTTAGTTAATTTCTGAGCGTCCGCCGGTAACCTAATTTGAGCAGCGGCAATACCTCCGAGACTCTTGTTTGGCGCTCTCGTGATTCAATTTCCCGGCGCGGTATCGGGGATGGTGGCCTGGCAGATGCGCCGCGGTGCTCACAGCCATTGGCAAATGCTGCGCGTTTGTGAGATCGGCGGCATATGCGCTGCAGTGGCGGACATGCGGCAGACATGGCGCAAAAACACCGCAACCCCGGGCTTGATCATTGATCATCAAGTCAAGGGCGGCGGGGATAAATTACGAGCCTGGTGACAGTACGAGGTGCAGACTGCCGAGTTGAACGGCATGTGGACGGCGCGTCCCATAAAAGCCGCCTGCTGTTATGTGTTCAGTCTCAGACAGCCGTCCCTTGCCCCGTTCCCTCACCCCGTCCCCGGGCCGCCGATACGGGACGCGGCGCACGTCGCTCGTTTACTGTGGCCGGCCCATATTGGCAATATCGGCGGCAGTGGCGGCGGCGGCGGCGGCGGTGGTCGCCAGATGGCATCGGAACGGACGCGACGCTGGACCACACGACGGCACTACCGACGCCGCCACCGCCACCGCCGCCACCGCCGCCGCCACCACCGCCGCCACCGCCGCCACGGCACACACCAGTGCGGCTGAACCGAGCACACAAAACTACCTCCAGCGACCACGGCTGACGTCCAGATGTCCGGCACAGCCTCGCTAGAAGCGCACATCTCCCGTCTCGGTACAATGCGTCTAGACGATCGGTCGCGCTCCTGAGAGGCCCGCGGTCCCCATCCGCGGTCAGTGTCCGCCCCGTCACGGCCGTCACAGGCTGTTACTGACCGTCACAGGCCGTCACAGGCTGTTACTGACCGTCACAGACCGTCACAAGCTGTTACTGACCGTCACAGGCCGTCATGGGGCTGTGAGTCACGGTCGCCACGGACCTTATGAGTGTCACGGACGTTACGAATCGTCACAGCATCACGGACCGTCGTGGCTCGTTTGACCATCACGGGCGTCACAGATCGTCGCAGACCGTCCAGCGTCACAGGAGGCTGGCAGTGTCACGCCGAGGCTCACGTCACGCTGCCAGAGTTCATGTCACGCCGCCGTAACGACAGCCGGTCGCGCCGTCCGCCGTCGCCAGGCCCGCCGGTAAACAGTCGGGTGTCGCGGCCGCTCAGGTCACCGGGTCGGCGACTGACGGGTCTGCCGGAGGACCGTCCCCGTGTCGCCTGTGGTAAACAGCGGCGTAACACGATCCCTCTCGACGAGCGGTGTGTGCCTGGCAGCAGCAGTGACCTGGACCTTCCGCAGGGTCAGTTACTATGAGGGTGATGTTCATCTGGTGCAGAAAATCGCCGCCGCCCATGGCTGTTTGCGGCAGCGGTAGAGTCCTGTTCGGTAAACGCGACACGACGCGAAACGTGTGCTGGCCGGGAGTCGCTAGTTGTTCGTTGTCGAATAGGGTGGCTGCTTCTGCCACTGTGCCCCGTCGGCTCTCTCCGCGTCTCGTCACTTCCCGCTCCGTCGCGTCGCGTCGCTTTACGCCGCGTCGTCGAGCTCGCCTCGTCGGCTGCGACGCGCTCCCCTCCCGTGCGACGCTCCAACTTTTACTATCAGTCTATTAATACCGAAAGACCATCAGCTGCTATTGCAATCAATGCACGAACCGTAAAACGGCATTAAACGCTTTTACTCGCAGTCTACGGGCATTAAGCGATCGTTGGGGTAATGTATGGGAAAAGTGGCGGCCGGGAGGACGAGAATCCTGTCGCTAGATGTCAGTGCGAGCGCCGCCAGCGAGCAACAGATGAAGCGGCTGTACGTTCAAACTTGAGCCGGGGGAATGGGGCCGTCAGCCATTACGACCGCTCTGGGAAGAGAGCTCGGGACACGCCGCAAAGAGAACAGCCCAGTCAGGGAAGCCAGTAACAGTAAAATACGCCAGGCGTACCGACACAATGCGCCCGGCGAAAGCGCGCGCAGCCAGCGAGCTTCCTTTTAAAAATTGAAACATAAACTTGTTCTGGATGATCGCATTGATGGGAACGGGCCGCCTGGCTGACGACATAGTAGGGCATGCTGTTCAAGTAATACGAGTACTCTGTCAAGTGTTTGCTTAAATATTAAGCATCGGCTTAGCACCCATGTCGTACGGCCGATCAGCTTAGTCGGACCCTTTATCGCACAATCAAACCACCGCCGTACCACATAGATATCACGGCCGATCGTGAAATACCTTCGCCTCCGCGTCAGTGGAAAATAACGACACCACAAAAATGCGCCCACTTGTCGTGCGACACAGTTTACGTGACGATTCCCCTCCTCCCTACCCCCCCCCCCCCCCAACGAGCTCATCAGATCGCCAGAGTTCACTCCTGGCTGGTGGTGACTCCTCGGGCCCCGCCTGGCATGGGACCGGACGCGACGGCGATCCAATCTGATTTGTCATCACCATCGCAGGGCGGGCCACCTGGCCGGTCCGGCAGCTCCAAAACGGTGCCCGTTATACCGCTGGTCTGATCCCCTACCCCGGCCAGCACCGCCGCACGCAACATACCCCGGTGAAACATAACTCCGCTGCCCCCCCCCCCCCCCTGCACCTCCCAAATTCGTCCGGGCCAGGCCGGGCCGGGCCACACCTGGGCCCCACCACCGTCACCGCAGACCCCGCTCCGCTCCCTCACCTGTTCGTATTTTTCTAGCTCCTGGTGGTAGATCTGTCGGATCTGGGCGAGTTTGGCGCGGTAGTCAGAGTGCTCGATGGTGCCCTCCGCGGAGGCCCCGCCGGCGGCGGCCGCCGCGCTGGCGTTGGTGGCCGCCTGTGCGCCGCCGCCCTTCTCCGGTCCGGCCACACCCTCGGCGATCAGCATGTTGTCGAGTCGCATCAGCTGCGGGTCGGGCGGCTCCTCCTCCTGTGTGTTGCGCAGGTTTATCACTGCAAACACAGAACATGACGGTGGTCAGCAAGGAACCGTATGGAAATAGGCTTGGGAGTGAATGATTGTTTGTTTGTTTGTTTGTTCATTGGGGTTTAAGGGCGCGACGACTGCCGAGGTCAATTTCCGCTCATGAGAGTGAGTGAACGAATTAATACAGTAACGCCATGTTTTACTCGACAAACACTAAAAACACTTATAACAATAGTTTAGATAAATTTCATGTTTCTGCACACCCAAAATAATGAAATAATTTAATGACTTTAATATACACCAGCAGCACAAGTGAAAACCGCAAAATAATTATTGAGTTGAGTGCTGAAAACGATTTAGCGCAAAGCACTAGACGGGAAATACCCACAAATGAATGGGCCGTTCATTAGCTCATTCATTGTGACAAATGAAGGACGCATAACATCTGGGCAAATAATATGCCAAAGCCCTAGTCCACCAAAGCCAGAGTTAACTCTCAACAGTACGTTACACTACCTGACAGAGCAAGACACCGAAATGTCTGCATAGGCATGACTGATCTAGTTTGAATCAGTATTGATAACAACACGATCATTGGACAAACTTATGGTCGGCATAAGTCAACACAACCAGACATCTGGATTGGCATGTTCCTATTTCCTCTGTCGCTGCTAAGTGGGTGCACGTTAGAGTCGCACTGCAACTTGTCTGCAGAATGAGCAACAGCACACTGCGCGGCGCGGAGCTCCCCTCTGATTGGCTGCCAGCTGGCTAGCAGCAGTCACCCGGAACAGGCGGCGTTTTTGCATCCCGAGCGCAGCCAATGACGCGTTCATTACTCATGGTCGCCCGGCTGTCACGTTCTTGTGATTCTAAAGTGGGCGACCGAGGACCGCGCCGGCACTTGCCAGCGCAGCATTCCGCGCAGCACTTGTGCCATTCCGCTCTGCCATAGAGACACTCCAGTGACAATGACAGCTGTAAGGCAATTAACCCGGTCCATTTATCCACGCCTAATTGCCGTAAGCTCGTCTAACGAGTGAAATGCTCAATGGCCAGTGACCGGTGATTGGTGACCAGTGATTGGTGACCAGTGATCAGTGACCAATGGCCAGTGACCGATGGTCGCTGGCCAGTGACGGCGGACAGCTCTGCCTGGCGGTAACCAGCCCGCGGAGCTGGTTATCTCGGGTCCCATGGGAGTCGGGTGGCCTGAAATACCAGAGGGGCGGGGTGCCGGGCCGCGGAGGGAAGGCCGCGCGAGGCGTGCTAATGAGCTCGCCAGAGACGCCGCAGTGCGCCGCGTCTGTCGCAGCAAAAACAGCCGGCCGGCGGCGGGCAGCCAGCGTGACCGCAGGCCCAGACGTCTGCTGCGCTCCCTCCCTCCCTTCCCGCTCCCTCGCTGATGACGGTGCCGAGTGGACCCGCGGAGCTGGGACGATCCTGCAGCGAAACAAGGCGCGCGAATGGCAAGCCGATGTGGCCGATCGGATTCAAAGAAACGTTAATGAATGCGTTCGCTGAAGAGCGAATATATTCCGCAAAAACTGTACAACACAGAAACCAGAAGCAACCAGAAAATGACAATCTGATGGGCATCGAGGAAAATCCGCGTTCCGAAGCTGCGACGCCGAGCACACGTTCCACCATCGTAGTTCCACACCCGGACAAACAATCGATCCATTATTTATAGCGATTTCCCATCGCAGGGTTCCCGGTTTGGCAGCTTCGTTTCCGGCTGAGGCAGCGAAGCGTCACGACTGCTACTCCGAACCGGCGCGTGAGAGCACCAGGCGCACCAACGTCACCAGTGGCACTGGCACCAGCGACGCAATCATCTGTCCTGGACCGGCCAGCACGCATCGTCGCCTTCTCCGCCGCCGCCGCCGCCGCCGCCGCCGCCGCCGCCATCGCCGCCGTCTCCGCAGAGGAACGATGAGCGTCGCGACGGAGCCGCCGCTCAGCGACCGCGTCAAATTTACACGGGCCTCGGGTGTAATGATTTCCCCGGCGAGACGGCGGCGGCGGCCATCGCACCCCAGGGAGCCGTGCCCACTCCAGCGCCGCCGCCGCCACCGCCCGCTGCCACCGCCGCCACCGCCAGCAGCCGGTGCGCACCGGAATTAAAATCGGCCCATCAGCGCCGTCGCCCAGACGGCCGCGCCGGAAATGTGATGGAGGCAGCGGGATCGTCGCCAGTCGCGGTCCGCTCATGTCTCGCCTTGGATCACGACACACGGCTGGGGCGGAGCGGCCGTACCGTCGGCGGAGGTCCGTCCGCCCGCCAGCCCCGGCCCGGCCGCCCCGCCCCCGCCCCCGCCCGGCCCAGTACGTCCTGCCGATCACTCATCGCAGCGGGCGGCTCCGGTTCCGCCGCCGCCCACCACCACGGCGGCGACGGCGGCGGCGGCGGCGGCGGCGGCGGTGGCGGTGACACAGGACATGATCTCCCTGTCATCGCCGGCCGCCGGCTGTCGGGCGCCGCATTTTTCACGATCCGCCCGGCGGTAATTAATTCGCGTCGCACCGACACGGCCCGCCGGCCCCGTACAGGTGTAAATATGAAGAATCGCCCGGCCGACACCCGCTGATGTATTGTCGACGGTGACAATTTGTTCGGTGTCAATTATAAATGAATTAGCGATGAGGCGCAGCGATAGCGGCGGCGGCGGCGGCCGAGTGGACGCTGGACAAGGCACATTCCAGACCGGAGAGCCGGGCGGATCGTAACGAAACCAGATCGGGCTGATGAGGCGTGTACCGATTGGTATGCATGCCGTAAACGCACAAAGATGACGCGCCACACACGAGCCAGTTTTGACAAAGCGAGAGCCGGTCGATAGACGGACAGATTGGCCGTCGTAAAACGTGTCCCTGTCGAATGAGTTGTCAACCTCGCATAAATTGTCCGCTTTTAATTGTCCGAACAGACGAATGCTTCAGCGAGTACTCACATGTCTGAGCCCAAGTGCTTAGCAGTCGAACATCTGTTAGTGAGGCAGAAACATTACAAAACAATAAGACTGAGCGCCGCGCTGATAAAAGTTAAATAAATTGTCGAATCACGCACGATATAACGAGAAATGGTTCAAATTCGTTTTTATGAAGCAGTTTAAGCCGCGGAACGATAAGCGAAATGACCATGGCTATTTCAACCAGTTTTACAAGGGATCTGACCATAAATAATTACAGTCATTTTAAAAGCTGGCTGCAGATATAAATCATCTACACAATCAGCTTAGGATGATACATACAATGGCCCACTCTTTAAGGATATCTCACAATATCTTAAAGGCATTTCAGGATTAGTCCGCGACCGTCAAAAAACCTCAACGATTTTTTACTTGCCAATTCGCATTGCAAAATAAGTCACGTTCTTGCTAGAACCCTGTGACCGGCTAGAAACTACTGCGTCAGTCAAAACGTACAGAGAATGTCATAGATCGACGAGGGCCCAAAGCATCCAATGCACTTCCATCAAGCTGCATATTTGCATTCAATTCATTCCATTGGAAATCTCCAACTGCGCATTTACATCAAATAATTCGACAATGCAGTAGCCAGCAACCAATATTTTTACGTGGTAAACACGACCAAAGTGGGCTTGACAATGGATGGTCGTCGTAGAAAATACAACATAGCAAGTAATCACAAAAGTCAGCTGACTCGGAATGCGTCATGCGTGTCACATCGGCGCCACGTATGTCGATGTCGCGCCGCATGCGTCTCACAGAGCGCCGCTGACAAATGCCGATGTCTTGTTAATTCCACTGTGTCAACAGTTTAAAACCAGGCGCTTTATGGCCTATAAATCTTACCGCAGCGTTCCGAAAATTAATCATAAATTCAGGACGTCAGCCGGAGCCGGCCGAGCCATCCGGTTATCACAGGGCCCGCCGCGCCCGCCGGCTGATGGCCAGTTTAGCAACGACAGTGTCGTTCTCGAATTATCCGACTGTTATGGCACAGTTTCATCACGGGATTACGGGCGCGGCGCGGCAGAAACGGCCACACATTACTCGATCGCTGCACGGATCATCTAAAGTGCACACTGTGCACAGCTGCACTGCGCACACTGCGCGGTGCACTCCGGGGCGGGCAGCAGGTTCAGAGCGCACCTTCAGTCGGGACGGCAGTGGATCGCCACAGCGCAGCAAACACGACATTCTGCGGCAGCTCACGGACCGCCCGCCGACTCATCCGCCGTCAGTCGCCGTCAGTCACGGTCATTCACGGTCATTTACGGTCATCCGCGGCATCTGGATGGCTTAGGCCGGTCAGTTCAGCACTGCACCACCAGCCACGAACGCACGTCATCCGTAAACGAGCCGAAGATTTTCACGGAAGATAACTACCAAACAATCTAAGCAATCTGACGAATATCCCGCAATGTAAAACGAGCATATCCTACCTGAACCGCAACAGATCATATCACCCTCCCCATCACTTCCCATTTAGCCAATCCCACTAAACCCACAACTGGAACAAGAGTCAAGAGACGGATGATAACAGCAAACCCATCATCGGGCCAAAAGCACACATCATTCCCTTCGCCACGCCACCTTCACCACCCGTACAGGACAGAGTGGGCCGGGATGGGATGGGGGCAAGTGGGACTAGTGCAGCCATCAGTGGGCGGAGCGGGGCGGGGTCGGCGGCAGGGGGTGGGGGTAGGGGGCAGGTGGCGGCGCCGTCGGCCGTCTCTGGCGCACTAATTACGAGGCGCCGAGAGCAGCGGCGACCAGCGGCGGCTGGGGGACGGTCGGGCAGCCGAGTCGTTATCAGAGGCGGTGCCCTGATTAGATTCGAGCCTGGCGAGCCGCACCCGCCGGCGATGGTCAGACGGGGCATGGGCCGCCATGACGGCGGCATGGAGGCAGGCATGGCAGTCGGCCTGGACCGACATGACAAAGGTATAGAGGCTGGCAAGGACTGCACGCAGCGGTACGCAGGGCAGCGCGAGGCGTGCGCTGCACAGTGAAAGCTTTGATAATCTGCCGCAGCTGCTGGTAAGATGCAGCGTTTTTTTTCTCGCTAAAGCGTGTTATCCAGCTTTGTTGCGAAACATGTCTAATATGCCAGAGGCCTCACGTCCGCTAGCGGGGTCAGAAGAAGACAGCGGGGCGTCTCAGCTGGGCAATGGCGTTGGCCCTCTCCCACATCTTTCGACACTTTCCACTGGCACCCAGCCTCAGTCCCACCGCCTCCCGCCTCCTCCCACCGCCTCCCGCCTCCTCCCACCGCCTCCCACCGCCTCCCACCGCCTCCCGTCGCCTCCCACCGCCTCCCACCGACTCCCACCGCCTCCCACCGCCTCCTCCCACCTCCCACCACCTCCCACCGCCTCCCACCGCCTCCTCCCGCCGCCTCCCACCTCCCGCCGCCTTCAGCTGCCTCCCACCACCGCCTCCCACCGCCTTCAGCCGCGGGAAACAGCGGCCTCAGTTTATCGCAGAGCCCTGTCAAATAAGTTAACTGCCGCACTCTAAATTACACTTTCGCGTATCACCGAACCGCAGGAGGTGAATGACTCATCGCGGGCGGCGATGTCGCTGCAGCGGGCTCCAAACAGCAGCCTACGTGTGAGCCGGCCATGCACCAGCGGCGGAACTTGTAGCGCCATCGTATTTTGCACAAATTGCCGACAATGCGGCCATTTTCACGTGCATGCTCCTGAACGTTAGAGCGCGCCAGTGAGCGATTACTACAGTTTTCAAATGAATGTAACGATTATGGTAGAGTCATATCTCACTTGATATTCGGCAAGCACCTCTAAACGGTCGTCCACTATGTCATTCATCGCACCGCAAATCACCGGAAGGTAAGTAATTTTCTGCAGCGGAAACCCGCCAAGAAGATGATTAAATTCAAATTGCACACACTAATCCGCTAAAATTGAGCTAACCTGTTAGATGAGTGTGAGAACGCCATTCGCAACAGAAGCGGTTTCAGTGCGCCTAACAACCGCTTCGTGATGGTTCGTTTAGGTAAAAAAAAGACAGCGCGTCAAGCAGCTCTAGGAGCTTACCGTTTCCATTTCCGACTCCATTCCTTAGTGATTACGACTTATGTTAGTGTTCCATTTAGTGACCCGTGTAGAATCAGAAAGACCATTGGCTCTCGACAGGACGGCCGTTTGACGACTACAACTTCCTGGCAGCCGCCATCAGGAAGTGTCTTTTTATCGAACACATCCCAGCGCTGTTAAGTTTGAAGACCGGCCATAAACTCCGTCTGTGGGCAGTTACTTTACATAGCCCGAGTCGAGCGGCCGGTATGGCCACTGAGCCTGCTTCATGACGCCGGCCGCGTGACAGCTCAGTTGGACGTCAGGAGGGGGGGGGGGGGGGGCTGAGGGGCGGTGTTGTCCCCCGTGTCGGCCCGGCACCTCCCTCCAGCTCCGGTGACACGACAATCAGTGACGAGACGGGCACAGCTCCGCCAGTGCCTCTACATCCCACCGCCGTACCGCCACGGCCGCCGTCGCCGCCGCCCGCCATACCGCCACCGTTTCTGCCACATCCGCATCGCCGCCAGCAGCGGAGGCCGTCCGAGCTCAGCAGGAGAACGCACTGAAATATTTACAGTCTGAAAATTCGTGAGCGGTCATTTCTCAAGCGAGGCGCGGCGTGGCGTTGCGTTGCGTTGCGTGGCGTGGCGCGGCGTGGCGTGGCGAAGAGGCGATATTAGTCGGGCGCCGACCGATGCCATCTGCCGTACCGTCCGAGGCGCTGGTGTAGCTCGGGGTCCAGCATTGGTACCTTTGGTGCCAGTGACCGTGTCGGTGGTGCCGCTGGTGCCGGGTGGAATGCGGCATTAGTGTCGTTGGTAATGTCGGGTGGTGCCGCTGGTGCCGGGTGAAATGCGGCATTAGTGTCGTTGGTGATGCCGGGTGGTGCCGCTGGTACCGGGTGGAATGCGGCATTAGTGTCGTTGGTGGTGCCGGGTGGAATGCAGCATTCGTGCCGTTGGTGGTGCCGGGTGGTGCCGCTGGTGCCGGGTGGAATGCGGCATTAGTGCCGTTGGTGATGTCGGGTGGTGCCTCTGGCGCCGGGTGGAATGCGGCATCAGTGCCGTTGGTGGTGCCGGGTGGAATGCGGCATTAGTGCCGTTGGTGGTGCCGGGTGGTGCCGCTGGTGCCGGGCACCAAAGGGCACCCTGCCGACACCCGTCAGTCGGACCTGATCACATGACAAAATCAGCACGGCGCCCAGCGTCTGAGCCGGCTCACCCACCCACATCTGAGGCGGTCAGCACCGACCACTGGCATCGTATGCGCATTCCCCGCGTGTTCTCCGGCTTAATGCCATGTTCTCCTAAAATAACTATGCATATTTATTCCTCAGAAGTCGATTCAGGTTGCTTTCGCGAGTATGTATTACCTTGGCTTTGACGCAATAGATACCTGAGAAGGCAAAGTTCAACGGATATATATTACCAATGAACATGAATTGCAAACGATCAGTTGGCATTTGAACATCTTCCGGAGAGGTCGGCGAACATTTAAGATTAATGTCAATAGTCCTTATTACTGAATATCCGGTACAGCTTTCTATCTCCCACACACGTGCAACATTACATCAGCAAAGTAATCTTGCTGGATAAATGTCGAACCACCTTGTTTTACAATAGTATCTTTCGTGTATCTCCAATCGATGTCATTTCATAGGAGACATGAAGACAACACGACCCGGACCGGTCAAGCGGCCGGCTTACCTAATGGTTTGCACGACGCTGTGCTCCGATGGCGCAACTATCATGGCCGGCGAGCGAGTGAGCGAGCTGTCATTGCGAAACGGTTGTCACTAGCCGCCGGCCGTCACAACTACACAACCCGTCAATGTCGGGCTTTCACTGAGGCGCGTCCGGCCGACAAACCGGGCGCGCCCGGCGCGGGATGTGACGCGATACCACCGGCCGCGTTTGATGACGGTCCGCAGTCGTCAAAATTACACATCTCCACGGGCCGACACGATGTGTACCGGCCGCGGACCCGCCCGGCTGGGTGACAACGCGACGAGACGCCGCCCGACGCCGCGCTGCACCGCGATGCACCGGCGGCGCTCCGGGCGGCGAAGGACACCTTGTCGAACAAGCTTGATTTGACAGACAGTTAAGGCCGACATTGATACGGCGCCGGTTTTTACGGTTTCTGGTTTAACCTGAAGTGAACACCTGAAAAATGACATGCTACTTGACATGTGGTACCTGTTTCGGGATGTCGGTCGTTGCTGTAGGCTTAGAGGGCGCGTTGACAAGCACCGATCGTGCGCCAGTGACAAAGGATAGTAGATCATGGATTACTGATTTGAACCCACGAACCTTGCACTAAATTTGTTGATAGCAGATCAAACTAAGCGTGCTGTCCTGTGCAGCTTTATCAGAAGTTGTCGCCGGTCCCTCAAGAAAGAAATCATACAACGCACCAGAACTGGTTCGCCATCAATCGAATGACATTACCGGCGGTTGCTTCAGCCACAGATCCAGCTGGGATAGCCCCGGAGAGTTATCTGAATATTATTCCGAATACCAGCGGGGGCCGTGAAATGGGCCATTGCGACATGGTTCGCCCCGGACGCCGCGAAGTTCATCCGACCCTGAGAGAGATCACGAGCCTAGCGGGACGTTAAATACGACCGCCTTGGACTCGATCACTTTCCATTGTCAGCGTCGATCTCTAGCTGGTGCGATATCGATCTTCGCCGGCAAAACTGCCGATGTTAGTTCCGTTCATTATCGATCTAACTGACCACGGTGACTACCTATCTTTGATAACCATCTTGTCGATTTATGAACGGGCGCGATATCAATCTTTGATCGGGGCTCGACATAAATCGTTGATCGGTGCGGTATCGACCTCGGACCGTTGCAGTGTCGGTATTGTCGCGGCGGCGGCGTCAGATCGCGGCTCGGTCGGCGTGTGATCGTCCCAGCTCTTGGCTCGCTCGCAGCCGTCCACTTCACGTCTCCTCACGCTGACGCAGAGGCTCGCCAGCCGAGCTCCCTCAACACGTCGTGAACATTCTAGCGAGCCAATAAAATGCAAATTGTCCGGCCGGCTGACAGACGACGGCCCTCGATGCGGCTCTGATCGTCTGCCGAGGAGACCGTTTCTCTTCGCGCTCCGCTCGGCGGCGTCTGGCTCGGCGGTCGGAGTCGGCGGGCGGCCTCCGCCAGCCCCGGCGGCCCCGGCTGTGTCTGTAGTGGTGACCCCGGGGTCAGCGAGGGCCCGAGTCCAGCCGGGGAGGGGTGGGGAGGGATGGGTGAGGCGGGGCTGCAGCCATCGCCGCCGCTACTCCTCTCATCTCCACCAGCCGAGCCACTTGAGTTTGCCGCACGGATTCGCAGCCGACTTTGTCGCCGCCCAACTTTGCTAAATTATGAACTTCATTTGGGGTAAAGTGGGCGGTCCCTCGGTAATAAAACCAACACCACTTCGCGCCAAGTTGGCACATATTTTACATACACCGCCGGCAATACACTTATGGAATTGGATCTATGCCCTCATAGAAATGCACATTAGAGAATCAGGCCTGAAAACTTGATGTCGCCATCTCGTTCCACTCAAGTTACGAGCCATGTGCGGAAAATGAGCGCAAATTGAATAATTCCGCTCTAACTGCCATAAACGCATTACGCCAGTCAGCACTGAGCATGCAATTGCAAAAGATGGAAGAGAAACGCCTCCTTCCTTCCTAGCGCCTTCCTTGTCAGCTACTACACAGTACACTGGCATTGGCCAATGGCTGGTTGGCTCGGGCTCGGGAATCAGCATTGCTCGAGCTCCAGCAGCATGTTTTCGGTCAGCTCAGAACGCACTACATATCGACCACATCCCGGCACACCCGTGTCAGCCCGTGTCAGGGCCGTGTCGGGGCGCGGATGCTGTCAATGTCTGGACGCAACACACCCTCAGATCCCGCGGACGCAACCAGACGAGTGACAGCCGACAGTTCCCACTGGCAGGAGTACTCTACGGCCGCCACCTCCCACTGGCAGGCTACTCTACGGCCGACGCCCGACACTCCAGCCGACTCTACCGGCGGACCAGAAGGGACACGCCTAGCCGCCGCCGCGCGCTGGTCGACGCAACACGCCTGACCAGCGACCAGACGGCGCATTCTCGCCGCTGCCCGAAGGCGCCTCACCGCTGACATGTGGCCAGATGCGGCGCCGGCGGCGGTTGTGGCGGCGGCTCCGGCCGGTGCACCGCACGCCTGCTCTGTGTGCAGAGTGCACGGTGCACGATGCACACCGTGTGCAGCTCACGGCGGCGCGGCGCCCCCCGCCGTGCCAACAGCGAGCAGCGCCGCCGCGCCGCCGGCTCCCGTCGCCAAGCCACACCGCCCGCCGCGCAATGTTCTCGAATCAATTCCTGCACGTCAAATAACTCAGCATTTATGAACATTGATTATATTTAAAAAGGGCAGCGGCCGCCGGCTTCGTGCGCTGGCCGACCGCCGCAAGACAAATAAAATCATAATTACACGGTGTGTGAATGCGGCTCGGGCGGTTTGGCGGCTGGCGGGGCGGCCGGTGAGGCGCGGAAGAGGCCAGGCCGGGTCGGGCTGGGCCGGGCAGACGTCCGACAGGCCGCTGACCCGGACCTGACGGCCGTCACGTGACGTGCGCTGACGTCACGTCAGCGGCCGGCCATTCTGCCGTCAGTCAGCCGGCCGGCGGGGGGCGCATCGATCAGTGACAGCGGTGGTGGCGGCGCTGCAACCGGACGACCTCGGCAGGTGCCCGCGGCCCTCCGACGGCCCGTGGTCCTGCCCTGTCCGGTGGCATGTCCGGTGGTCAGCCAGAGGTTCGTTTAGTGCCCACTTGGGGTTCATCCGGTAGTTCACAAAGTGGTTCGTCCAGTGGTCCGTCTAGTGGTCATCTACTGGTCAGTTCGGTAGTCACTCCTGCAGTCCTGTGATCCTGCCTCGTGATCCTGAGCAGACTCCTGTTCAGTGGTCCCATCCCGTCCATCCCGGTTCTGTCCTGTGGTTCTGTCCTGTGGTTCTGTCCTGTGGTTCTGTCCTGTGGTCCTGTCCATCTGTCCTGTCCCGTTATCCTATCCTGTGCTCCTGTCCTATGATCCTATTCTATGCTCCTGCCCTGTGAACTGCTAGCTCCTCTGTGGCTCAGCGGTCCACATTGGCTCATCAGATGATCCCTGCGTCCCGTCTCTTTCAGACTGACACCCGCGTCACGAACGCGCGTTCACGCGGCCACCACTCACGGTAATCACCTGTATTGATATGCAAATGGCCGCCTACCTCTTTGTGGGGCAGTTCGGGAGTGGCGCGCCGCGACCGCACGGCGGTCCGACTCGGTCCGGTGGCACAAAGCCGCGACACGGTCCGCCCCGAGCTGGGTGCCGCCTGGGTGACGGTATAGAGGAGGGGAGAGGGGAGAGGAGGGAGAGAGAGGGGGAGGTGCAGCGCCACGTCACATCCGCCGCACACTCGCCGTCCCGCCGTCCCGCGGAGCAGAGCGATCTGCCTCCAAGTTATGCAACGTCCATAGGACCCTCACACGACTAGGGCAGCGGGTGGCCACGACCGAGTCAATCATGTATCGAAACGCCCGCCACCGCCGCCGCCGCCGCTGCCGCCAGAGACGGCAGCCGCAGCGTGCCAAGGAATGACGGTGTCGGATCAGGCAGCCACCAATATATTGACGTCATCGCCGCTTGCCGCCGCAGGCCAAACAAACTTTTTCCCTCGCCCGACTAAAAACATCCACCAGCTGAAAGTCTTTCCATGTTTATCATCAACTCATTCCGCCAAAATAAATGTGATCAGCCGCAGAAGAAATAAACAGAGTTCCTATCCGGCTGCGGGGCGTGGGCGCCGGATAAGAAAAACACCGCCGCGGAGTTGATCTGGAGAGGCTATCGGGGCAGCAGCGGCGGCGGCGGCGGCTCCATCGCCGCCACTCTGACCGGCCAACAGATTTATCGCCACTATCGATGTATCGCATACTGCATTTCTTATCCTTTTTGCCGGCAGCCATGCCGACCGGCTCCAACTCGACTGCAGGCTGTTATCTTAATGGAAACTGCGGCCCGTCCGAATTTGTGACATCATTCGTCAGGATCAGTCCATGCCGCCATGACGGCCGCGGTCGGGCGGCAGCCGCGCGCCCGTCGCGGACGACGCGCCAGGTCGTCGAGGCCGACGCGAGCCGGCAGGTCCGGCCAGTTAGGTCACGGCTCACGAGCGCGGCTGACAGCGGCCGGCGGCTGGCGGGGGCCGCATGGTGGCGAGTCGGCCGATCTCTCTCTCGCTCGCGGGCCCGATCTGGAATTGGCCTGCCAGCTTTGAATGATTTAACGGCGGCCAGCGACGCGAATTCGGATCGATGCTCTCGGCCGCTACAATATCTGGAAATCCTTTTGGTCGTCGGCTAACAAAGCGCCGTTGGGTGGTCCGCTCTGGCGTCTCCCCGCCGTCGCCGTCGCTGTCGCTGCCGTCTCCCGCCACCACTGCTGCCGTCGCCGCTGCCGCTCTCGTCGTGAGCGACGATGTTAGTCGCGCGACAGTGACGGGCTGCCGGAGCCGTCAGTCGTTCCGACGCAGCCCAGCGGGCCAACGACGGTCACCGAGCCGGCGAACATAAACACGTAGTCACCTCTTCTAGAGGTCGTCCGGGGGAAAGGGAGTTCATGGCAGCACATCAGCAGCAACAGGACCGACGCGACACAGTCCGAAGCTGCTCAACTGTCTTCGACCGCTCTGACAGTTTCACTACTTCCAGCGATTCCACTATCTTAAACTATCCCACTGTTCCACCGTCCCCAGCTGCAAGCTCGCCCTGCCGGTCCCCGGTCCCAACGCGGTCCCGTCTCGTGTCCCGAACACACCGCGCTGTTCCGCCACTGGAGAGGTGCGTAAACACCTCTGTGATGGATGACCCCGCGACCAGCGTCACCCCGGGGCATTCCACGCGTCTGAGGGTCACAGCACGCGTCGTCGACGCGACAAGACGTGACACACGCCGGTTAAACACGATCCGCACACGGCGTCTGCGTGTGTCGTGGCTCGTCCGCGCGGTGATGTATGGGACACGGAGACCGGTGATGGTCCGTGACCAGGCCGAGACAGGCGAGACAGGCTCCTGTCACCACGGGAGGTCGGTGGCTGGCTCGTGACGGTGAGGTCCTGTAATGGCCCGTGTTTAGTGTCGACCGACCGAGAGCGGGCAGCGTGCAAGATGCTACTGGAAGGGTGGTGATGTTTGGCATGCCGGGTCTGGTCAACGCCAATCATCCACCCTGCATGGGTGTCGCAAGCCTTCGTCCTGTTGGGATTGGTTGTAATGTAGCATGAGATGCATCAAGGATGCAGCATTCGATGAGGTCATGATCTGAAATTGTTTGATTCACATAGTTGCAGCTTGATCGAATCCCAGTTGGATGTTTACACGCGGACGTAACAGATATGATTTTGAAGTAAGTTGCAGCCCAAATCTTGAGCGAGATCTGTTGTAAGGTCACGTATCAAGTCATGCATCAGATTAAGAGTTTGACCGTTTTTCATTGGTTAGGTCAGGTCGGGTCATCTCACACCCTGTGGCGTCCCACCCCGGCGGTCGACGGCCGGCGGGCTGCACCGGCGCCCCACCCCGGCCGGCGCGTGCGTGCCCGTCCATCATCAGCTGATTGACAGCTGTCGTTAACCGGAGGCCCCGCCCCTGACCGGCAGAGGGTGGACCAATCGGCGTCGACAGCGGCCGACCACACCTGCAGGTCACCGCCATGATGGCCGTCGGAGGGCCGCCCCCGCCCCCGCCCGGGCCCCGGTCCCGGGGGCCACGGGGCTGATACGGCCCTCTGACAGCCGGGAATGTCGTCCGACCGGGCCACGATGGCCGGCTGTCAGGTGATTGAAGCTATCGGAGACCATCGTCGACACAGGCACGGCAACGACGGAGACAAGTCAATATAGGGAGACTCTGCAAGGAACAGCCTTGGCGGGCTTGCTAGCAACGTGATAGGATTTTTAACTATCGTAGCTCCGAAAATGACCCGAGCACGATCTGATTGCTTAACCATTCAGTGAAAGGATACCGTGTTGTTGGCAGTGCTCGCTGGCACATTAGAGCTCGTCTATGAAACGTTAACTTGGGCATGACACAGTTTAGAGACTTGTTTACAACTGGCAGTGAGCGAGCTTGCATGCACTTGTTGCAACCGATACATCACGCGTATGACGACGCATGCATTACAAACTCTGTCGTGCATTGCAAAACAACACACACCGACTGCAAATGGGGCGTATCTAAAACAATGAACGCTACCCACGAAGAGTATGCTGATCCCTGTGAAAGCACCATAACATCGTCAAAAGCCCCGCCGATATATACAATTACTTAAAAATGTATTACAAATATATAACAAAGAAGTTACAGCATCACCCGGAAAAAACTAAAAACAGTTCTTAAATACATAGTGATATACAGGGGTATAGCTTCTTCAAACAAGTTCAGGGAGCTGAGGTGGGAAAAACCCTCTAAGTACCATCCTTAAAGATATGAAATTCTTCCCGTGTTTGATGCCCTTCCTCGCCCAAGTTGGATGGGCTCAAGCCTAAGAAGGAGGGGTTCCACCTCTCCAACTGAATACGAAACTACACTCCTGGGCCCTATCGTAATGTAGTCACTGGTAAGACTGCGTAAATGAGGTGCCGTACTTGAGACGCCGTATATAGACAGAACTGCATGGGGAAGTACGGCACTTGGTAAGATAGGGCCATAGTAAAATACCCATGCGTTCTATCATACGTGTTTTGTACCGCGGAACAGCTTGATTCCGAATTGCCATTGTATTTTGTCTGCATTTTGTCTATAACAGTAGTTATCAGCGTCAAGGGTATGGTAATTGAATACTACCTGCCCCTCGTCAAACCCAATGATAGTTACTAATCAAAATAACTCGCTACCCTCTAATCGCGCAGAACTCATGGTTCCCGGCTACGAGCTATGCGGCACAGCATAACTTCAGGCGTTTACTACTAATGACATCTAGGGACAGAAATATAAATAGACGTGTCGTCGCAGCCCAATCTGGTTTTAGCTTGTGATAATGTGGTACGGTGAAATAGCGACTGGTTCAAGTGTGCGCACATCATACGCAATAATGAAACGTATGTGCTATAGTTCCTCAATGTGGGATAAGTTGAGAGCCACTGGTCTATGAAGACGGTTACAATCCATGCAAAGGAAAGTAAAACTAAGGATACTTCTCAGATGAAAGAAATGGCATTCAAAAATTCTCACTCAACAGGTTTTAATGTAGCCAACCAGAAAATAAAGCCCGTGTTTTAGCACCATATAACGAACTTGACTATAAGGAAGCCACTGTGCCTGCAGCTACTGTGAATTACAACTCCTCTACAAGCTCGAAACACCCCTTTCAACAGGTCCATTCTCTGTCAGTGGTCGGATCAGGCATCTAATCCGTGTTCTTCCCGGTGTCAGCACCCGAGCGGTCACACGCAGCCCCTGCAGGTCCGCTTTTATGCACGTCAGACCAGCAGCATGATACGTTCCCACACCCGTACCGGCCTGCACCCACATTTACCGGCCAGCCACCGACCCGTGCGATATCGGTAACCCTCGTGACCCCGCACGACGCGTGCCTCTCGCACACCGTCGAGGTGGCCTGGCGATCGGTTACAATGCATCAACCTGCCGGTCAGCGGATTCAAATCAGCCTTTAATTACATGTGAATCACCATGTTATAAATATTAATGCGTGAGACCGGGCGGCGCACGGGCCGACCACCCGGCTGGCGCGGCTCGCCTCCGGACGGGGTCGTGACCG
>JARFNZ010129866.1:0-11358 GCA_031763405.1 Balanus nubilus
GTGTAAATTACATCATGGAACAAGATTGCGTTTTTCATCAATATCTTCACAACTCGTCGGTTTTAGGATATTTTAACTTCGCTACTAATATCTGCATGCTTTGTTGGGTCGTTCTATCGCACTCACTCGACTTTTTGAAGGTGGAATATTCCCTTTAAGGGAAGGGTCGCAAGTGTATAGTCGTCTTCTCGGTCAGCACCCACAAATGACCTGCAGGCCCACTCGAGACATCTCTCACACTGGATTCACTGTGTGCAACCCTGACTTCAAACCAAATAGCTCACATCGGGTGCACTATTTTTTGCTTGATTTTTTTTTAGTTTGACTGGATTGGCTTGCCATCCACCTTTTCCTTGCTGGCTGTCGTTCCTTGCCAGCTTTTATCCGATACCTTCTCTTGGCACGTTAGTTACGTTGCAAAAGGTCACAAAGGTTTAGAGTCGAAGGAAAGGTAACGTTGCCGGGCAAGCTCACTATCATCACTTCCACTGCTCTTCCTATAGGGCCAGGAACCGAGCGGACAGTTTTTAAGTGTTAAGTTGCTTGTTTGGACGAAGAAGCGATAAGACATAAGATACAAATTTCATAGCAATGATGTCATTCCTCCGGCAAACCACCGAAGCATAAAACAGAGGAATGCCTTGGAAAAGCGAGATCGAATTTTAAGTCTGCTCATTTTGCAGCATGTTCATAACTAGCACATCATATCAAAATTGATCTGTTTCGAGTAGAATGCGTGCAACAGCGAACTAATCAACCTTGCGTACTACACCACAGTTAAGTACCAACTCAATGTGTCTGGAACCTTTTAGATACGGCTTAACTCGTAATAGGTACAGCATGTTTACTAAAACTCTCATTTTTTCTTCAGGCATTTTTCGAGCCCTAAAAATAAACAGTGCGTCGGAAAACCCATCCTTACTCTTACAAATACGCAGAACGTACTATTTGTGAATTGTGGCTGCCAATAGATAGATAAAGAACCGGAGAAGCAATCTAGCACTCAGTTTGGCGCCGCGATCACTGATTTTTTCGCTGACAACGATTTTCGCGTAACGTGTGCGCATTTAGGAACCGTGCGTATATAGGGACTCCTACTGTCATGCTTTGGTGTCCTTATAATATGGTTTTCGGGAACTGAGATGGCCTGTAAGGCCAATGGTCTGCGTTTATGCGTTGTCTATGTTGAACTGGTCCTTTGTAGGACCAGTTCAACATAGTCGTTTGTCGTTTCACTCATTCCTGACCGCGTCGCAAACCCATTCACAAATACATAACCCATTTTCTACCTGTGAGTTATAGCTTAAATGTGACTGCTTTTATCCTTTCATCCGACCACACCTGGTGGTAAGGTTTGTTGATGACAGAATTGTCTAAATTAGTCAAATTACCGTTAACTCGTATTGTTGCTGAAACTCTGCAACGGCACCGTGCTGATCCCTCAAATTTACACAACTATTATTTGAAGTATGTTTTCTCTTGTGTAGTGAAAATCGCTACCTTCAAGTTGTCAACAAGCGAGAGCTTAAGGTGGGCGTTTTACCCCGGCGGGCGTTTTGTTCCGATCTCCCCTAATGTTCACGATAAATATGTTAATTCGATCGCAAGGGTTATGCTTTTCGACACCGTAGACCATCTAAGTTGCTAACGACTTAGATGAAATGGAGGCGGAACTACGCCAACGACTTAGATGAAACGAGAAAGGGAAGCGGAGAATTAAGATCACGAAATGTTGGAATCTTTCCCAAAGCCCTCTCAGTACAGCTATACAAGTTACAGCTATCTTGTATTAAATCATGTAATGATATGTCGGCGTTGCGAATAACGTCCGACGGTTTCTTTCAGATCCTGGGTTTCGTGGTTGTTGGTGGGGGTTCTGCCATGATGGCGGAGTGCGAAGAGACAGAGACGCGGCGATCGGTCTATCTCAGCGATGTAGTCACAAAGTGCCACACCAAACCGGAGCTGCTGCAGTAAGTGCTACCATGGGAAAGGTGTTTTACGGGTATTTCGGGTAGTGATGAGAGTAGGGAAGTTACGCACATGAATATAATAATGTAACTCACTTTAACTTCAGTACATCTTTAAACCAAGTCAACATTGTGTTCTACAATCAATTAATGAACCAAAGGCGTCAGTTGTCCTACCTACAGTTAGCAAACGACGTCAGCAAGACAGCTTGATCACGAGTGATTTTCTCCCCAGTTCTCGGCGCCGATGACGTCTGTTGTTTCCCGCAGTCAGCTGATGACTTCTGTTGTTTCCCGCAGCCAGCAAATTACTTCTGTTGTTTCCCGCAGTCAGCTGATGACGTCTGTTGTTTCCCGCAGTCAGCTGATGACTTCTGTTGTTTCCCGCAGTCAGCTGAAGACGGCCTGGCTTTGTGACATCCCGGCGGAGCGACTCCCTGCCGACCTGGCGGCCGTTTATGGTGACCTGCCGCCCCCCTGCGACAGTGACCTCCTAACCAAACTGAGACACGGAGGCCACGGCACCCTGGCTGCGGGGGTGCTGCTCGTGGTGGCCTCTGGAGGTGGCTACGGTGGCGCCATCAGCGCCCACAGTGGTCCGCTGGCGCTGGTGAGACTCGGAGGGAAAGAGGGGAGGGGAGAAGGAGGGAGAGGGGGAGGGGGAGGAGGGGAGGGGCGAGGGGCGTGGTCTGTGGTGTGAGCCGGTGGAGAGGAGAGCTATGCGCGCTCATCCGGGTAGATGGATGAAATGGTGCTAAACCAGTCTCATATGCTCGTTGATGTGATGGTTTTAACGTATGTGTTTCTGGCCTCTGCTCTGTGTTCATGCATGCTTCAGGACTTGAAGGTATCAAGCTGCTAATATGGATGTGGCTCCTGTGGGCTAGTTTCTTGTTAGGTATATGAATTATGCACATAGTAATATACAGAGAGATGCAGAATGCTACACCGTGTACCCCTCCGTACAAAAGATAATTCTCTAAACCACAGACTAGTGGTTCTCTAAACCACTAACGAAGGGCGCATCTTTTCCGGTCGGCAGTACATCGTGGTGACAGTGGTGACGGCTGTACTGGAGCTGGCCGCCGTCGGCCTGCTCGTCTACAACAAGGCCCAGCTGGACGGCCTGCCTGGCCAGATGGACCTGCTGATGGACCAGCCGCTGTTCGACGCCGAGGTGAAGCTGGACGCCGGCATCCTGCCCGGCGGCATCCTGACCGCTCCTGGCGAGGTGCCGACCCCGGCCCCGGCCCCGGCCCCCCGGTCCCGTCCCGGCGGAAGGCGGGGAGGGGCGACGGGAGGAGACTCGTCGGACGCTGATGGTTCTGGAGAGAAGGTTGGGACGGTGGATGCGACAGGAACGGGAGGAATATCGCAGGGGACAACGAACAACGGGATAGCCTCTGGACCTGAGGTCACTGCCTCTTCGGCCGCTGAGGTCAAAAGCATGACGGAGGAGCCACAGAAGATGAACAAGGCACAGGCGAATGGTACGGCTACCTCTTCAGCACGTCCATCTTTGTTGTCCCCATCATCACCTGCCGACTCCTCAGAACCTCCCGCCGCTGCTGCTGAAACCGTCCAAGGTCGACAAGCTGCTGCGGAGACGAACAACCGCGCTGAAGCCACCCCGACTCAGTCTGCCGCTTCTCCTTCGACTTCACCAGTCAACCCTGCCTCGTCCCCAGCATCAGTCTCCAAGCCAGCGGTCCCCGAGACGGCCGACCCCGAGGCGGAGGAGCCGGAGAGGCCTGCACGGCGCGGGAGGCACTCCGATGAGGACTGGGAGGAGTCTGATGAGGACTGGAACGACCACACGGAGGAGGTGATCGACCACTGGGCCCCGGCGGCCAGGGCCTGTCAGCTGCACGACGCACCGAGGAACCGCTCCCACTGCTTACAGTTGGAGCATAACCTGCGGGTGAGCCGAGCTGCATGCTGAGGTAGAGCCTAATGAATGGTTGGCGTTTTGGTGATGCATCTTCATTTAATTAATATTTATTCGAAATATTCTTAAGAATTCGAGCAGACATGCAAAATGAACAAATCAATTTCGCGTGGAGAATGAATTCTTATTTGGATAAAATTGACAGTAACCACTAATACCGGAGCTGTTACTACAGTCAGTTAGCGTCTGGCTACAATGCAAGGAAGCTGTCGTTGTTCATAGGGAGCCGATGCTCGCCTTCGCTTCAGACGGTGCTTATGTGTCGCGTTTCAGGTGTCTGACGTTGGTCCCGTGTTTCAGGAGTCTGTAACGTTGGTTCCGTGTTTCAGGTGTCTGTGACGTTGGTCCCGTGTTTCAGGTGTCTGTGACGTTGTGGCATTGGACGACACGAGACCGGAGCAGTCGTCGAACAGCTCCACGGGAGGCATGGTCTTGTTTCAGGGGTCTGTGACGTTGGTCCCGTGTTTCAGGGGTCTGTAACGTTGGTTCCGTGTTTCAGGAGTCTGTGACGTTGGTCCCGTGTTCCAGGGATCTGTAGAACAGTCGGGGCTGGTGCTGGAGCTGATGATGGCGCCTCTGGTGTGCACCTTCCTGGCCTGTCTGCTGCAGCTGACCACCATCTGCGCCGCCTGGAACATGATCAGTGACCAGCAGACCCGCCGGTCACGTCCACGGACTGGCCCCAACCAGCTGAGTACGCCCGTGTGAGTCCGTCAGAACACCCCTGTCTGACCAGCTGACCGCCAGCCCAGAACATCTGACCGGCCGCGAGTGCCGCTGCCTGCCGTCTTGTTAACTCAAAAGTATTACACCTCCAGGGTCCGGAGGCATAAGCGAACAACCAAGTGTGTGTGTCGCCGCAATAAATACGAGCAAAAGTATATTGAGTGTTTTAGAAAGAACCAAAAGACAGGTGGTATCGTTACTTCTTTATATTTACACTACATCAATGGCATATCACAAGATCCAAAACACCTCAACGGCACACTTAGTTAAGAAAAGGCGGCCTAACGTCTCTTCGTTGAAGTTGTGCCGAGCTACAGTTTGGTGGTTTCACTCAAAACACCTAGGATCCACCTTTATGGATCCACTGATTTGAAACATACAAAGAGTCTCAAAGGAAATACTAATTTTGCCGTGTTCTGCTTCAATAATTGAAGAGAGCACCGTAAAAAAAATCCGGCCACCTGTACCAGATTCATATCAACTATACAATCTACAAGCCTGCGCCATGCCTAAGTAAAGTGAGATAGACACAGTACAAAACATAAGACCAACAATGTCTGACAGCGGTACACTTACGTCATGACTACAATGCTTTTTGTCCCGCCCTCATAATACGCACGTAAACCACTTCACAACCAAGAGTCCATACGAGCTCATGGAGCCGCTCTAAACACGGCAAGAATGCTTCATTTAAATACTACCACGGTCCACGTCGCCATAGGACAGTTCGCCCGGTTTATATTTTCTGGCCACATCACGAGACACAGTTTGTGGGTACTTTATGGACGTCTTTACGTCCCCAGAAAGTCTATTCGCATATTGTGAGCGTCTTCAGATCTCGAAACCTAGTTTGGTCACGCGCTGGAGCGAATCTTCTTCCTATACCCCGAGCAAAAGTTTGTCTTCCCGCTCCGTTTCACGCGTCGCTCGGTTCCAACCTGCCTGGAGCTTTTCTAGTTGACCGTGTCCATGTAAGGGTGGGGACGATTCTGCTTCAGTGTACGTTGTTAAGTTGGCAAGCCGTCATCGACATACGCTAGTTTCTTCCCAGAACACCGGCAGGTACGGACACTCTCGAGAACACTTTGACTCAGTGAGAGAGCACAGCGGACAATATTGATAGCTGATGATGATAACGGCCCACGTAGCAGTCGGGGTGCGCGGTTTTGGGGTGTCCAGCCTAGTAACCGCTGAACTGGTATAGCGTCTTTAAGTGCACTTAATGTCTCCATTACGCGCTATATTCACAGACCCAGCCTGAGTGCGGGGTCGGTCTAGCGTCTTTTCCTTCCGCGTCAGCAGCGGAGGCAGCGGTGGCGCTTCTAGCCGAAGAAGGACGGCTGCTGCGGCGCCATGGTCATGGTGCTGGTGACGTACGACGTCAGCACCGTGGGCACCACCGTGGTGGCGGTGATGTAGGCCGTAGACGGCATGGCGCGGAATGTCACCACCACCGCACGCTGGCTAGTGCTGGTGACCGTGGTGGTCACAAACACTGGCGACGAGGAGACGACCGTCCTGGGTCCCGCCTGCACCGGCGCCGCCGCCGCCGCTGCCGGGTTCATCTGGGACAGGTACGGGCCCAGCAGCTGCAGGTACAGCAGCTGCTGCGGCGTCAGCCGGCCCAGCCCGCCCAGCTGATTCGTCTGGCCGAGCTGGGCCAGCTGGCTGAGCTGCGCCAGCTGACTGAGCTGCCCCAGCTGGCCCAGCGGGGAGAGAGTGCTGCCACCAAGTGCAGGCAGCGCCGGTGTGGCCGCCGGGGCAGGCGCGATCACCGGGTTCCCCGCTGGACTCGCCGACACCACAGGCGTCGTCTCCGCCGTCGCTGCCGTCGACGCCGGTCTCGCCTCTTCCGTCGCCGTTTTTTCGCGACTTCCATGCAGCGCCATCATCTCGGGGTGCGTGCTCTGCTCGAGAGCGTCCGGATCAAACTTCCCGCCGACGTTCGCCAGGTTGTCCGGCGCAGGCAGACGCTGCACCGGCAGCCCATTCGCGTCCACCTGGTTCTGCGAGGACGACCCCTGCAGCTTCGTATTGGACGACACGAGACCGGAGCGGTCGTCGAACAGCTCCACGGGGGGCATGGTCTTGAGCGCGGTGACCACACGCGTCACGTGATACGTCTGCGTGATGGTGAAAGAGCGCGTGTTGTCAGCGATGACCAGCGGGATCACGGAGGACTTCAGCACCAGCTGGGTGGTGCTGTACGTCTCGGTCATCGTGTGAAGAGGCAGGCTCGGCGAGCTCGGGTCTAGGTGGACCGGTGGAAGCATCACGGCGGGCGTCTCGCTCGACGGGCCGAGCAGGTTCTCGATCTGCGGCTTCGGTGTGGTGGTGGTGGCGACGAGTAGCACAGATGGCGTCAGTGTCGATGTAGGTGACGCCACCTTTGATGGAGACGGCGTGATGGTCGGCTCGACGGGTACTGTACGCGTCTGGGTCTGGGTGATCCATTGACTGTTGGTGTAGCGCCCCAGGGAGATGTGCCTCATCGTCTTGAGCGTCGTGATCTCATGATAGAAGTCGGTGGCTCCCTTCGGTTTGAAAGTGCTCACCGACAGAACCTTCGTCTCCTCCGCATCTTTCTGCTGAGCGACAGTGGTCGGCGTGACGGGATCTTCAGTCGGCAGAACGTCATCATAATACTCATCGTAATAGTAGAAATCCGGATCGTAGGGCTCCTCCCCATACTCGGCTTGCGGACGCGGAGCCTGGGTCGGAGCGGGACGGGGCGGCTCCGTCGGCGGGGGGCGGGGCGGCTGGGTGGTGGGAGGACGGGTCGGTAGGGTGATCCTGGTGCGGGGTCGTGGCGTCGGCCGGGTCCGCTGAGGCTGGGTGGCACGAAGACGGGAGGTCTGCACCGGCCGCCTGGTGGCCGGCTCCTGATACTGCTGTCTGATGTCCTGATACTGCTGCCGCGAGTCCTGGTACTGCTGCTGCTGCCTGGTGCTCTGATACTGCTGCCTGGACGTGTCCTGATACTGCTGGGTATCCTGGTACTGTCCGCGGCTGTCCTGGTACTGCTGCCTGCTGTCGTGGTCGGCATACTGAGGCCTGATGATGCTGCCCGCCGGCTGTGGGTAGCTCAGTCTCTCCGAGTGCTGGGGCCGGCTGTCGCGGCTGCTCGAGTAGCGCTGACTGCCGGCCCGCTGCGGGGTCCTCGAGCCGAACTGCTGGCGCGCCACCGGCTCGGCCTTCTTCTGCCGGGCCCGCTGCAGCGGGGACGCAGTCGGCGTCGGCTCCTCAGTCAGCTTCTGACGCCGCTTCTTCAGCTGCTGCTCCTTCCGCCGCTCGGCCGCCGTCGGACCCCGCTGAAACCGAACACAAATGAACGGCGTTAGTAAACGTCGGGGGAGGGTCGGATAATGTAGTGACACAGCAGACACTAGGTAGTGGAGACGTTTATAGATATGTTGTACAGGCGAGGGAAAGGAGTACAATGCTCATGCACAGTTCAGATACATTTTCAGATGCTACTCAGCACGAATGGCTTGGAAGTATTTTTTTGTTGACATTTTTGAAATGCTATATTCCTGAAGGTTGTGACTTAGACATTAAAACATAACTTGAAAAAAGAAGTGTTCTTTAAACTTAAACTTAAACCGTTTCTAGAATGTAATACATCATCAGCGAAAGGCTTTATCATGCCACCGCATAACAAATCCACATGTGTTAAACAGCTGGTTACATAGAAGCACCATCGGCGCCGGGCTACTCACGCTCCTCTTGCGGCTGCTGGAGTAGGACCTCCTGGGCGGCAGGGTGGTGGTGGCCTCCCGCTGGCTGGCGCGGGGGGAGGTCAGGCGGGACGGCGAGCCTCGTCTCAGTGTGAACCGGGCTGGACGGGACGGAGCCACCACCACCTCCCGCGACGGGCGGGAACCGGCCGCTAGCAGGTCGGCGAACACCGACTCGGCCCCCTCGTCCCCGTCCAGGGTGCTAAACAGCCGCTCCAGGGGAAGGATGTCCGACTCCAGCGCCGCCGCGGGCACCTCGGGCGCGGCGGGCGCCCTCGCTGCAGGCGTCCTCGCTGCCGACGCCTTCACTGCCGTTGGACTGCCACGGATGGTTTGTCTGACAGTCGGTTTGATTGTCCTCCGGGCCGGCTCAGTTGAGAAGATGGTGCTGCTAGACTGGAGGACTTGGGCGTACCGACCACGAATGTAGGTACCGATCACGCTGGTCGTGTGGACAGTGGTGAGTCCGCCGCCGATGTCGGTTCCGCCGAAGGTCGTTACGAGTCCGGTGGGACGCACGTCGATCGACGAGAGCACCAGACGGCCGGGGGTCGGCGTCTGCGCCGGCTTCGGCGCCGCGGCGGGCGGTGGGGCGGATTGGAACTCCAGCCTGAACTCACTGCTGGTGGGAGGCCCGCTCGGCCGCTGGCGGACTCTGTATCCGACGTTGTGTCTGAGCGACACGCGGGTCTCCGGAGGAACCTGCACGGTCGGAGTGGCGGTGCCTTCGATCAGGATCGGGACGAGGGTCGGGTGCCGGCGCAGCGGTCGCAGCGGGCGCGGTTTCGGTGCAGCTGGAGCTGGCTTCGGGGTCGACGGGGCCCGAGATGCAGGCTGACGCCGGCGCTGGGTCTGCGGACGACGCCTGCGAACCTTGGACCAGCGGTTACTGGCCGGGTTGACACTGCCGAACGAGCTGTCAAACGAGTTTTCGAAGGAGCTCTCCAGACTGAGCGCTGAGGGTGTGGCGAACAGAGCCTCGGCGGTAACGGGCCGCGGGGTGCTCGGAGAGCGTCGACCGGGGGCGGCTGAGGTCAGCTGCAGGGCGCCAGAGCGTCGGTCGGGGGTGGCTGAGGTCAGCTGCAGGGCGCCAGAGCGGCGGTCGGGGGTGGCAGAGGTCAGCTGCAGGGCGGAGGACACTGCCGAGGGGGACAGACGCCGGACACTGCTGACCGCCGGCCGCTGCACGGCGCTGCTCGACTTCCGCTCCGGAGCTGAAAAACACACAGAATGTAGTTAGAACCATGAGTTCAGTTGTTGCAGTTAAAACTCAGTTGCGATAAGTTTTTAACCGAAGCTTACAGATTTTTAGGAGATGACGATGAGGGTATATTAACAGAAAGATAATGCGATGAGCGATACACTTATCTAATATGCACGAAGACAAAATGATAATTTGGCCGAACTTCTCCAGACAGCAAGTTTCTTACCCCTGAATCCGTCATCTCACCTGTTACACGATTTGCCTATAATTCGGCGGAGTTTCACAATATTTTTGTCTATTCGTTGCGCAAATACGAAGACAAAATTATCTTAAACCTCATTTTTCCTCATCATGCGCTCATTTTCAGACCCTGTACCATTCCCCGAATTCAACCCCATTGTGCATCCTGTCACCAAATTAACCCGCGGCTGACCTTGCGTTTTCGAGTTGGGCGTAAACACCATCACGGTGTCACCCACGGTGGTGATGAAATCCAAAAATCCGTAGATGGTCTTGGTGGAGAACTCTGTTTTCCCTTCGTCCGCCGGCCGTTGCGTGGTCGGCGGCGGGGCAGAGGTGACCTTCTGCCGGGCCCGGGTCACCGCCGGGGTGGCTGAAACGGAACGTCAAGTCACTCAGAGTGGCACAGGGGATGTGAGAGAGCCGGGTGTGGTCAGAGGCAGTTTCACGTTGGTAGATAAGGCAAGGGTTAGTGATTGGCAAGTGAAGTCAACCACAAGAGGAGAGGAGGAAGAAATTTGCGGTTATATTTGTTGATGGAGATGCAACCTTTTACATAGAGAAAGCTCTTTATGATTCGTTCACATTTTCTGGACAATAAAATTGCTAGCCTGGCTTACTGCTCGTGGGGACTCTGTTGCTGACTGCAAGTTATTTCCATTCCCATCCCGTCTTAGCGTGTATACTAGCAAACTAACTGTTGTAATTTTATAATAGTATACATGTGATGGACCGGGGCGTACTCGGGACAATCACTCGCTCTTTTTATCAGTGACCACTGTCATGCCTCTTATTGCTTACGCTTCGTAACAACTAACCTACCTCTCTGCCTACATTTTTTTTTAAAGTTTACTTCCATTTCTTGGCAGGGAGTGTCGCGACACTTTTCACTTTTGTTTTCTGGTGTTGACGAGGTGTTGTGCGTCGTTGGGATAGAGTGCGGGATCACTTCTGGTCACCTTTTCGTGAGTGCCGATGTATACAAAGTGATGGAATATGGACGATCTCTCACAGGTACATGCATACTCACATGTATAACATCCAATGCGTGTTTAAGAACTGGGACAAGATGTAGGTGGAGGATTACCACAGGAGTGAACATTCCAAGGCCATCAAATACCGGGCGGGCCAATTCACCTTTAAATATAAATTGCTACGTGAATCTGCGTAAAACGGCATTAAAATGCGCCAGAAGATTATCACTTGATAAAGTTATTAACTATGAAGGTTTTTATATCGTCACATTACGATAGGCGACACACATTTATGAATTGTTCCTTTTTGTGACTTCTTATTTTTGTTTGTAAGTTCTTGATTTTTACGGTTTAACAAAACAATTAGATAGAATCATGTTTTACCATGCATTCGCTGTAAGTCGCCTTCTTGTAGATAGACATGCATCATTCATACTTCTTAATCTGCTTCATGATCCAGTTTGCCAGATAGCGTAAGTACGAAATAATTATTTAAATGATAGAAATCCTGCAATATAACCTATGTGACAGAATAGCCGTCTCGTGAGCACTACGGAAA
>JARFNZ010129888.1:0-11355 GCA_031763405.1 Balanus nubilus
GCCGACATCATAAATTTGTTAATACGTTCTTGGTATAACACAGCCCTCAGATTACGGATAAAGACATCCTGATTCCTAACCTAGTATATCACAAAGGCCGGATTTTATTCACACTGTGGTCCCTTCAAAGTATTCACGAATACTGAATATTGACACTTGCAAAGAGAGATAAAGCAATGGTAAGAAGAATTCGTTTCTGTAGGCTATTTCACGAAGGAGAAACATCCTGCTGCAGGTGGCAGTGGCCGCACACAAGGTCAAATGACGTCAGCAACCGTGGCGGGCCGTGTCCAGTAGGGTGACACCCTTTTCAACAAAGTTTTTGGTGGACATCTCGAAATCCCTTTGTTCCGTTTGTTATTCGATTTGATTCATTTCATGGGTGGCGGTGTATACAAAATCATTTCCTCCAAATTTCAGAATATTATGGTCGTAAATTCTATGTTCATTAGGCCTCTTAAGTTTTGGTGTGGTTAAAGAAGGGTCACCCAAATTTGGCCTTCTCCGTCTCTAGCATCCCTAGCCGAAGACAAACGATTCTTATTTCCGAAGATAAGTAAATCAATCCTGTGCACCATCAAACATGCAAAAGATCAATCACATGTGACGCGAACTATTTTAGAGCTAGACAATACAAACTCTTGTGCTCTGCCGTCGGAGACTGCGACGCGACATGGCGGACATCACATAACACCACATCCGATTTTCTCTCTAAATTCTGCTGGTCAACTGGAATTACATGTCGGGCGGTAGGCGTCACGAACAGGCAACAAGCTATGCTTAGGGAGGGTCCTGACGTCGGGAATACGCACGTAAAAAACTTGCATACTAAATTTATGAAATAATAGTTTTTTCTATGAATTTTTATATCTATGCTTTTTTCCTGCAAATTTGTCACAATACGAAGTTCATTGAATTCGATTAGTGAATATACGGCACATTATTTTAAAAACATTAACACACCACTCAGAAAAGAAAGCAGGGGCCAAATAAATATTGCGCATCATATTCGAAATCAGCAAAGTATCGGTGATTTTGGACCTAAAGTAAAATTCGGTCAATCCAAATACGCGCCTCGTTCGATATCGGCCGGTATCGTTTTTTTCTGGAAAAAATGACTTTAATAATTAGGTTGTTATTAATTTACAGCGGAAAGAAGACTTAAATAAACCAACACCAAGGTTCAGTTTCGGCTGGAAAAGGATTGCTTGGGGTAAGGGGTAATTAATTAAATTTGGGGCTTGGGCACCCACAATCATTTTGGTAAAACCGCACCCCTGAATTCGGAAGCATCCGCTCTTCAGTGGTTGCAAATGCATAATCTATCGCACCTTATGAGACTCGAGATTTCGATGTCGATGCAGTTCTTGGAGCATTGATGCAGCACATCTACATAATGGAATGACCAGGGTTCATGGAATGACCAGGGTTCATGGAATGACCAGGGTTCATGGAATGTCCAGGGTTCATGGAATGACCAGGGTTCATGGAATGACCAGGGTTCATGGAATGACCAGGGTTCATGGAATGACGTGCCGCACAGGGAGATCCAGCGTCAGCGGTGTCGCAGAATACGGCTTCAGTACTGCAGGACACGGAGTGGCGGTGAGTTCGGCCCCTTCATCGCGGGACCTGACCGTGGCGGGGGGGGGGGGAGGCGAACCGGGTCTGGTCTGGTCACTGATCACTGGTCACTGATTACTGGTCAGTGGTCACTGTTAACTGGTCAGTGGTCAGTGGTCAGTGGTTAGTGGTCAGTGGTTAGTGGTCAGTGGTCACTGGTCACTGGTCACTGGTCACTAGTCACTGGTCACTAGTCAGACACTGGTCACTGGTCACTAGTCAGCCACTAGTCACTGGTCACTAGCCAGCCACTGGTCACTGGTCAGTCACTGGACACTGGCCAGACCTGCCGGTCGGAGACCATGTATGTCTGAGGTGCATGGCAATAACATAACAATGCCACGAGCATGGTGTTTCAGAGTTTCCGTGTTCAATGATGCATTGTGCAACGCGCATGTGTCTGTGCGCATGTGTCTGTGCCGTGCCTGGCTGTGCTGAACTCAAGCCATTCCGATGAACCCGTTTAATGCACATGGGCCGCGAGCTCACTTTTTACGAGTCCGTCCGGCCAATCCGTTCTGTCTGAAGGCGTTTCATCTCACCTTTCAGCGGGTGATTCCTGGGTAACGAGCGCCTTTCATCAGGCCGCCTCTTGCCGTGTCAGCCGACAGGCAGGTCAGGGTGACCTGAATCCCGAGGTCACGCCCCCCCCCCCCCGGTCAGGTGACCCGGCGGTGTGTCTGTGTCGCTCTGAGGGACCTTCTCTGTCGGGTCGGGTCAGCTGGGCGCTGTCGTCTCGGGCTGAAAAAGCTGAGTCGCCGCCGCCGTGCCAGTCGTCCGCCGACGGCATAGCCATCGCTCAGGATTGGGTAAGTCCGCCGGCCCTGGGCGGACAGAGGCCGCTCCAGATTTCTCCCAGGTAAACGGAGAGCGGCCGCCCGGCACCACGTGACCGGCGCTTTGTTATGCTCCCAGACGACGCCCGAGGAACCACGTGACACCAGCGCCGTGGAACGCCTACATACCTATAGCCTGCCCCGGGACGTTCAGAAGTCACGTGACCGGCCAATCTATGCCGCTCTGTCGACCTTCGATCAGGCACATTGGTCTGCGGAAGTTGACTTGTCTGATGGTGGTTCATTGTTGGCGTAGGTATGAAGCAGGCAACTTTATTGCTCGGATGTTGTTAAACATAGGTACCACATCACACATGCTCTGTCGTCATTGGATTGCATGAGCTACTGTGAGTATACCGTAAACAGCAATTATAGAGATAGGAGTATCGATTCAGCCAAACAGGCTCAACTTGTCGCCCACGCAAATTGATTGAACTTATTACTCTCGTCGGTATGGGGAAATCTCAAGATAAGTAGTTAGCACTACACGTGGGCTGTTATTGGCTATAAATGGGGTGGCGGCGCCATGTCGGTGTTTACTATTCACATGGGTTGTTCAATATCAGTGGCTGCTCCATGGCTGACAGCCCTCATGTTCCACATATATAGGTACGCCTCTTTTGCAACAATAAAACTGCCGAGTAACAACTCCAGCAACCGCCACCAGCATGTGAGATCCACCTTGACGGAGCTAATCTGAGAGACCGAAACGGACCTCATGCTAGTTGCTACCGACTATGATCGCGGTGAATTCGATTTCAGACAGTCTTAGGTGTCAGGACCTTCGGTACGTCGTAAACTACTCGTCCCGGATCAGGCGTAAGCCCCCTGGCGCCGGAGCCACTCAGAACGGACGCGTATCGCCGTCATCGGCGACGCGCCGTATTTGATTTATAACGTCTCGTCACCGATGTTCGTGAGGTTAACGTCAGCTATCGTCATTGGCGTTACAAGAAGCGCCTTGCGCCGGAAGTCGGTGTCCTCTCTCCCCCCCCCCCCCCCCTCCTCTTCCCTTAGCCGTCACCTCAGGCACAGCTCTGAGACAGTTCTTAGTTCAGTACCTTGTTCGACGGCACGGGAGGGACCATTAATTTACCCCGGAGTGGATAAAAACAGTGTTGGCATCCCCTAAATGACCACCGAGCCACGCAGTGGCTGTCGTCAACTCGGCCAACAACGAATACCACTAATGACAGGGTATCCCGCAGGAGGCTTCGCATACCACCAACTGTGTCTATATATAGTTGTCCACTAGCGTGTATCGCCATTGAAGGCAGTACAAAATTGTAGTAACGTGATCACCATTGTACCGACCAACGGACCAATAGTTGGTTGAGTAACGAATCCACTATCATACCGTGGGCATAGTTGGTTCATGTAACGGATTACCACCGACGCGACTCTGTTGACGGAATGACTTGCAGCGTGACTGTGACATCGTGGCGGTGAGGGGCGGGGCGGGGCGGGGCGGGGGCGATAGACCGGAGGATCAGCAGGACTCATGGTGGGCGCGTGGCCGCCCGATTAGATCCCTCTGTCTCGCGCGCATGGTCGATTTATGGTGCTCGGCTGCGCGTCGGCCCAATGATTTCAAGGTCGACCGAGACCCGTGGCGCACGCCGGACCAATCAACAGTCGGGATCAGTCAGCAGTTCAGAGCGATGACGCTGCGATAGCTTGGCAGCACGACGCTTAGAGTTGAAGTGATCGACAGTAAGTCCACGGACATGCTCTCAAGAAAACCGCTGAGGGTCACTCACGGTGGTATTAAGCGACTTATTGATAAGTTGGTTGCCAACGGACTGCGCGAGTTCACGCGTTCAAAAGATGCGAGGAAGTCCACAAGCCAAGCGGAAAACGTTCCATGTTGAAAGCAGTCCGTGACCGTTTCTCTGAGTTCTAAAAGTGCCTTCGCTGCCCTGTGTGCAATGTTACTGATGTTCGGCAGGGGTTAACCCTCGCCAGTGTAGGGCAAAACTGCGGCGTCTCCGTTTAGGGGGCATGCAACTCCATGCCGATTATCCCCTAATTGAGCTAAAGCTTCGCCGTAGAGACGAGCACATTGCTCGCGACGAGAGGAAGCCGATGGCACCCGATTTTTTTTTTGAGGGGGGTCCTGGGTTATTTGGTGACCCCTGAAGTCTGTCCATGACCCGAAATCACCGAATTCCGTTTTTTACCGACAGAATGACTTCTAGACAAGAACCGTGTCTTCTAATTAATATTCTAATCAATTTAAGACCAACACGTTCCTTTTGGTTAGTAGAATGCGTTTTGATACATTCCAGGTCTCAGTTGACCTTTGCTCCTAGTCAAAGGTCACAGGTCAAATTGGGTCATCAGAGGTCAGTGACCTCATTTGACCTTTGGGGAGTCGTGACCTCTTTGGAAACCATGGAGGTCACATGATAACACCGTTTGTATACTCCTGGAACATCAAAAATCAGGAAACGCACGAGTTATAAGCGTTGATATGCCACGGTACGCCATATGTGTTTGACATAGCCTTGAGAAAAGGGTCACAGGTCATGGGCCATCAGGGTTCCACGGTTTCGAAATTTTTAGAGTATGTGTAAAACTTATGAGTTCTAGAGCACCGAAAAGTCCGTCGCGATCCGCCGTTTTTACGCGAGTTATAACCGAGGTGGTGGCAACCATCCCCCATACACTGGCGAGGGTTAATCCTCGACCTTGCCCGGTGGAATGGCCCTATCAGACACTTTCTGCCCACCCAACCGACTTGTCTGCGCTCCGCCCATCTAGGTCATAGGTGGGGCCACAGCACACAGTATCGCCCACCCACTCTGCCGCCTCCGCTCTTACCGATCAGCCCGTCTGGACACCTTGACCCAACGCCGGGTATGATGGGCCGGTAGAGGAAAGGAGTCCAACTCAGGGAAGGGCCAGCCGCAGTAGTACCCGTTATCCGTGCTCTGTTGATATGTTGTACTAAGTGAATCGCACCCAGAGTGTTGACACACCAGCTCATCTGTCGCGGGCCAGTTCGGCGACACATCAACACACTCACTGCAGACCGCATCGACCGCCCGTCGGCGCTGATCGCGACGCGCTATTATCACAGGCAACGCGACAATAATCACAGCCGCTTCTGTGTAGCAACATCTCGATCGGAAGCGATCGAAAGCGCCACTGCGGACTTTGCCCTCCAACTCCAACTTTGCCCGCCACTCCAACGCCGTCCAAACAGTTGTAAATCCGACCTTCGGCCATCTGGTCAGTGATTCAGCGATGCAGCTGTCGAGATGTTTCTCTCAACTGTTGTCGAGTACGGGACGGCGAGCTGTTCGATGTATCATGGATGTTTTTCGTGTTTATCGAGTGTTTTGAAGGCGTGACAAGGGCTTTAGCCTAGCCCCATGTCGGTCGGTCGTGCTTAAGGATAGATCAGTCGCATTGGTCCACATCAGATCGGACCTCGGCGGCGACAGTACAAATGGTCGGCACCAACCGCCGGACAGAACCGACGGCGGTCAGAGGATAGCCGAACTAACCGGTCCAGAGGAGGATAAACAAAGACTGATGCGCCGCTGACTGCGCTTCGGGTTTGATGTACTGCCTGCCGGGGTTGACGAGTGGAGCTTCCCGCTGCCGTGACCTGACCAAAGACACCCGGCCCACCGATACCTGCTCCGACGCACCACCAGATCACCACGCCCGCCGCGTCCAGCCATGACGTCAAACAAGCGCTATACAAACAGCTTTATTGGCGATTTTGGTCGGGCAACACGTGTGTGTGTGTGTGTGGTGTGAACAATTGGACTCTGCCACGAAACCTAGCACCGTACGTCACAACAACATCAACCGCGGCCGGCGAGCTACTCGGCGCCCACACTGCCGGTACACTGCAAAAATAGACTTCCCACGACTAAACAACCGAGGGCGGGCCGTCCGGCGATGCGTCCGACCCGTCCAGTCACGGTCCGACGCCACCGGGCACAGAGATAGCCGCCGCGACCCCGCGTCCTGATTCGTCCGTCCCGGGCCCTCGCGTGCCACTGACGAGCGGCCCAGAGACGCCGCAATTTCTCCTACGCCGCTAGGTCCGCCAAAATACATATAATCACATCGCACACACGTCGGAACGCATCATAAGGTTATTTATATACGTAGATATGGACGCGCAAAAGAAGTTTACAGCCACGCGATTTGACAAATATTTCCCTTTATCTCTCGCTCTCTCGTTCTATGTTACTGTTTGTCTCTCCGTGAGTGCCGCCGCGTTTGGGCGACGCAGGGCGCTGCTGGGTGGTGTCGGGGCCCGGGGGGGGACAGCCCGGGCCCGGAGATGGGCCCCTCGGGCGCGATCACACCGAAACCGGGACTGGTGAAAGACGGCCGGTCGGACCTTGAGACTAGTGCACCACCGCACGGGCGCCCGCGCTGGCCACCGCCAGGAATGACAGGCCGCGGCGCCCAGCGGCTGGCGCCGACACTACAAGTTCGGAATATTGCCGCGTGGCGGCGCTGGCGGCGGTTGGCTCACAGCATGAGGGTCTGTCGCCGCTGTCGGGTGCCGGACTGCGACTGTCCGCCGCCGCCGCTCCGGCCGTGCTCCCGGGTCACACTAATGCCCGGCAGCGTGAATATTGAAACATCTGAAAACACACAAAGATATCCTCCGCGTCACAATAACGCAGCATTGTTTCAGCTCCGTGTCTGCAAGGAAAGTCGAGTGATCTGTCGATCACTGTGCTGAAGGCACAGTTTAGCAGCATAGAGAAGGAAGTAGGCAAGAAATTTATTGATTTTTTGGGTTTGGGCAAAGTGCCTGTCGATAATAGTGATGAAGTTAAGTTTCTATGAGTGGACGCCAATAAAGGATGTTTAATAATCGACAGAAAACGAAATCAAAATACATGTCAGCAGAACAGTTGCAAAGAAACAAAAAACGTCCACCTCAGTCCCAGCACTTTCAACCCAAGTGCTGCCCCTACCTTCCCACGCGCATGGAGTCGCCGCCGAGTGTTCTTACCGTCTGGTAGTGAGAGGACGGCCGGTCCCAGGGAGGCGAAGTAGGCGTGCCGCATGGCGTCGGCAGCCGAGGTGCGCGCCGTCACCTCGTACAGGAGGAACTGTCTCAGCAGCGCCAGGCCGTCGCCGCCGAGCCGCGGACACCGCTCCGACAGCGACTCGGCGCGGCACGTCGGGAAGTTGTACTGCTTGAACTCGTCGGTAGATGTCACGCCCTGCCACGTCTGCTCGGACGGTGTACCGAGCGTCTTGAAGATCAGCAGCAGTTCGTCCTTGACGGTGGAACCCGGGAACAGGGGCCGGCCGGCGGCCATCTCGAAGAAGATGCAGCCCACGCCCCTGGGGACAACGTCGAAAAATTGAGACTTCAGGGAAAAGGAAACGAATCAACGATGAAGCAACAAACACAAGAGGCAAAAATGTGCATAGTGCAAACGCATTACGCAACACGCAGCCAAGGTGGAACCTGTCGATTTACGTCAATATAGTCCGCACTTCGGCGCAAATGCCGTGACCTTCTGTGGCTTCAGTTCAGTATACGAAGACGTCAGAAGCACTACAAGGGATTCATCTGACCTTCCACGCCGAGTCAAGCCAACCAAACGAGGGCCGCTGGTTACACTGACCGGGAGAGTACTGGCGACAACAATGACAACTGTATGGTATACATGAGCCGCACCGACTTGAAAAGTCCAAAACCATCGAGATAACGTTATAAATGCCCATCAATACACATCATGCCCTCAGGCTTCAGATAAATTGGTATACATCAATGCAAGTCATGCCCTGAGGCTTCAGATGAGGCGAGCGTGACGTTCCAAGATAATGATGCAGCCAAGAGTAGGGGAAGGCTAAATGGGCAATAGTTCAAGAGCCCCCTCGACCTCTGAGCCCAGTAACAGTTCCCTCAGATGGAGCACTACTCATTCAATCGTGCCCGAGGAATGGTACACGAAAGACCAGTCCCAGTTGGACGCTTTAAATAATCAGGGAACTTTCTGACTGCTTTGGTACAGCGCCATGATCAGTCCACACTGCTATACCACAAAGCAATTGAATTATTTTCAGGACCAAATACTGGATTCCAGTAAATATTCAGCGAAGTTTCTGTTGTGAAGATTACAAACTTCCTCAAATCGCGACACTTCAAGCTCGATATTTAGTACAATTGCTTAAGTAGATAACTTTTGCTGTGATCGGATCCTGCTGCTAAGCAGAGCTCATCCCGGAGTTCCCGTCACTTCCCACCCAATCACGCAGCTCCCGTTAACCGGCAGAGTCGAGCGGCGAAAGTTCCACCCGGTCTAACAACCTAACACCCAGCCGGCTCCTAATTTCGTGTGACCTTTCGGAGCTGCCCTCAGCAACAGCAGATCATCCCGGTTAACTGCACATGTGGAGCGCCAGGACGACCTCAGTTCGCCTTGTTCGGGTGGGCGTACTGATACCCCAGCGTCCTACCGCTGGGGTATCAGTACAGGGGTCACATGGTCACAGGGGCGGATAGAATCCGACTCCAACCCACTGCGGCCCTCCAGATCGCCCTTTCCAGATCGCCAGGTGTGGAATAATAGAACACGACTCCGTCTGGGGCCGAAATGTCGTGTTTCGCCACGCAGATTGGATCTGTCCGCCGGTCATCTACAGGGAACATTGTCGCCCTGTACCCTCGGCCGCCCACGGTCACAGACGTGAGCACAGCGCGGCGTGTGGCCAACGACACGCGTGGACGGCGCTACGGTCCATTTCAGAGGAGCATCGGCGACTAGGAGCAGACGGCTTCCCACTTCCCAGTCCGTGGTACCTGACAAGCCAGCACTCAACTAGTTTGTCTTCACGTCATATCCAAGCTGCTGCCGCAGTCCCGAACTAATGGCCTTCGTGTTAGAGACGGCTAATAATACAAAACTGTCATACATACAGCGGTAAAGAGGTAATGCCTCTTCGAGCTCATCCAGAGACCAAACTTATCTGTTCTTCACACGTAAAGTACTTTGCATAAATCATGTCCGCGATTTGTTCCACGCCCTTGTTTGGTGTACGCGATATCCATTTCTCCGAACGATACACTCCGCGGTCGCGTCTGTCCTGTCAGGAACCGCCCACATATCTCGGGAAGGCGGCGCCGCTGTTTGGTGTTTCGTACCATTCCGTTATTTCTGGGCACCGTATCACTGACCGAGACATGAAAACAGCCGTCACGATCGTCTCATATCGTCCCTCGGCACCCCAGCGTCAACCGCTAAACACGACTCGGCTCCACCGTACCAGGTACACCACACACCAGGGAAATCGAGAATCTCGCGACACCGAGAATAACAATTCCTCTGGCAATCTATCATCAGCATGTTCTTCATGAAATTCGGATGGATAGCGGCGCAGCTCCATATTTCAGAGAGCCCATGAGTCCTCTCTGTGTGTGACATGATGGAACTATCAGCGTCACCGACCCGTAGTGGGTACAAGCAGCAAAGACGGGGAAGACAAACATACTCTCATCTTTGGTACTCCTTGTGCGCCTATGACACTTTCCCCATCTCCTACTTCCCACTTCTCTCTTTCTTGCATACTCATCGAACTCTACCACCCTCTGTGCGCGCTGCAGCCTCCTTTAATACATAGAAGATAGGAATGACATCAGTTCATAGTCACGAGACCTATGTAAAACAAGCCATGAGCTAACCCTTGATCTTTAACTCCACGCCCTCCTCAGACCGACTCAACATATCCCCTTCCGTTCCACGCCGCCTGAGCTACCACCCACATCGCCACACATCTTAAAATACCGCCTCGAAAATAGACTCAAACATCTCGTTTTCCTGGAAACCGCCGTCGGAATAGCCAGGGAACACTGGGATGACGTCTGATCTGGCAGCAAGCGCATAGCACACACCGCCGCCGGCGCCGCCGCCGCCGCCATGTTTACCTTGGACACGGACCGTTCCGCCTTTTCGCCGCGCGGTAAATGCCACCCGCGCGCCGGTTTGGCCGCCGCCAAGTGTTTGGTCGTTAGCTCCAACAACGGACACGGGCAGGGATAACTTCCGACTCTCCGCCATTCATTCCGCGGTAAACACGCGCCCTCTGTGCACAAATCGAACGACTTTGACGTAATTTATGACGCTGGAGTGAATCTTCTCTTTCCGCTGGCCTGCTTAAGGGAAACCAACCAATGCTGAGGTGTTACTAGATAACAAAAAAATAATCCTCTGTGTCGACTCTAAGGACCCCATCACCCAGGAGGATACATCCTTAGGATAGTAGCGAGCCCCAAGGGTGCGACGCGGCCAGTACCCTACTGGTAGCCACTGGAAGTGGCGGCGTTCGCCGGCAGCCGGCAGGAAGACCTCCATCTGGTTCTGCGCTCCGCCCATGACCGTCCTCAGTTCAACGAGATTATCGGCCAGATTGAGAATTTTGCGGCCACTGCCCAGCTCCGCCGCCTGAATAGCCACAGGTCGATGTGAACTAAGAATAGCGCCATTGGCAACCCTAAACTGCCGGCCGATACAGGCAGTATGACGGTGAGAGATAAAACTATCACCACTCCGGTCATCCTCGTATCACTAACAACTCACTCGCTACAGGTAAATGAGGGATGATGATGATCACGACCCCATTAAGGGCGGCATAATGTCCCCAGCTTCTGCGGATAAACCCGGAGGGATGAGACTCGCCACAGGCCGATGGGATGAGACTCTAGCCATCCCAGCAGGGGTGTCGATTTTTCGAAACGGTTGGGGGGAGAGCTGAATGGAAAATGACTAAGGTCCCAGGACAGTAGACATTTCATATTTTCTATTAACTGGGTTATAACTGATTATTTGGAATGGATTCTGACTCGAGCACCGGTGGTTCCTGATAAACTGATATGGTAGTGGCAGCCAATTATATTAAATGGCTC
>JARFNZ010129899.1:0-11354 GCA_031763405.1 Balanus nubilus
TTTTAGACGCCGAACTAGCGGGGGGCGTCGAAACGCCCCCCCCCCCCGCACGAGGTGGGTGGCGCCGAGCACCGGCACGGCGCGGGTTAATGTGACGCGTATCCTCGAGAACTTCTGTCGAGTCCAAACCGCTGGAAAAGAGCCAATGACCTTTTTTTGATTCGTTAGATTTTCTGTCTCGCTTTTCACGATTTCTGTAAGGGCTATACCTTAATAACAATGGCCAAGACACGCTCAGTCTGAGCCTTTGCCGGCCTGCTGATCGCAGCGTCCGCCGGCTGATGACATGTCCCTCGAAACGGTTGTCTCGGGCCTGAGCTTCTTGTCGAGATGAGCCAATAGGTAAGGCGGGGCATTTGCTTTAAGAAGCCCATTGTTTCTTCAGGACCTCCCCCGTAACAGGAATGCTAAGGTAGAATGCCACGGTGGTCTGGACTCGGCGGAGGTTCTTGAGACAACACGACACGTTAATCGCGGAGCTCAAGCGTCTCAGGATAATCATGGTGTCACATTCGAATTGCGCCCAAATAAATCTTAAGAGTTGAGGGAGTGAGAAAGGAGATGAAATGAAACTGTTAGAATGTTGTGAAATCGAAAACATACGCTGAACTGGTAGATAAACACTTTTCATACGTTTTTGGGGCGAATAGTTTTTAACGTTTCTATGTAAACACCCTGTAGAGCATTCTGGTTAAGTTTGACACACTGATATCAATATCAAGTCTGTTCTGCAGCACACACAAAACTTTTCCCATTGAGTAGTTAAAACGGATATGCGTGCAGATGGTGGACAATTCAAATTGATATGGAAACTGCGTTGGATGACCAAGTTTGATACGTTGATCATGAATCTGAAGTCTGGCACACGGCACACATAAAAAACGTTTCCTGTTAAGTCGTTATAAAGCATCTGCAAACAGATACCAGGCAATTCAGATTGATATGAAACTACACTGTTTTAACAGGTTGGTGTTGGCCTCTAGTTGCTATGGTTCTGAAAGGTGCAGATTTCTGGCTTGTGTAGGATGGACTGGTGCAAACTTTTGGCCTTCGTGGTGCAGGCTGGTACGGATTTTGCTGCTGGGTGGTGTGCCTTGTCGACCTGTGTCATACTTTGCAGTCTGGACTAAAACTATTGTGAAAAATCAATCTTTGAATAAAGATTGCAGATGATTTATGGCAAAGTTTTTGAAACAGACTGGACTGCAGAGGTGTAGCCTCTCCAAACAAGTTGGGTGTGGGGGGGGGCTGAGGTGGGGAAAATCACTCTAAATACCATCAAAATCCTAAAGGATACAGGTTTCTCCCCAGATTTGATCCACTTCCTCATCAAAGTTGGGGGCGCTCAAGCCCAAGTTGGGGGGGGGGGGGCGAAGCCCACCCAACTAAATATGAAACTACACCCCTGCTGGACTGGTTTAACAGCAGGAACTGACTCTATCCCATATCAAATTGTACATTCTAGGTGACAATGTCCATTTAAGTAAGGCCCCTATCCCCATGACTGTTAACACTCTTTAAAGTGATAGCGTCACCTGAAATACAAAATTTGATGTGATAGAGCCAGTTTCACCTGTTCAAATGCTCCAGTCCGCTTTAAAAACTTTGCCCTCAATCATCTGCAATCTTCATTCAAAGATTGATTTTCTGTACTAGTTTTAGTAAGACCATAGGTACTTTTCCTAACCTAACAGACTCTGGAATGACTGGAATCGCACCATTACTACATGACATTTGAAGGAGAAATTGAATTAGGATTTTGGAGTGTACCAACAAAAGATTGTTATCATCGTGTTTTCTATTGAAAGTTCTATTCTCAATTATTTTTTAGTCAAACATAGTCCTCTCTTTATTCTTTGAAAACATGAATCAACATGATTTGTGGATGCTCTGGCTAAGGTAAGTATGCAATGTCCTTTACCGTGCGTTAAGATTCCGCCCATCTTTGGTCCATCCTCCGCAGCAAATTAGAATATTCAGCTTGGCAGTGCAAAAGAAATGTAAACAAATGGCATAGCAGAAGCTCTGGCTGGTACATTTTTTATTTGTATTTAATTTAGTTAAATAAACTTTGCTTGAATTTAATTCACAATTTAATTTGGTAATTTATGTAATATTTATGGTGGCTATATTTTAGCAAAATAAACAAAATGCATAACAGAACACATCATCAAGAACGTATCAAAACTGCAATATTTATGGTGGCGACCATCATGCCAAAATAATGTGGACCATAATCAGGCAATTCTTTTGCGAGTTGGGGCTGAGTCAAAAATAATTTCCTTATGTAGCCTGTTTGGTGATGTGGCTGCACGTTTGAGTCTTAACATCAGTGACACAAAATTTGTTACGTTTATTTTGACCGTTTTTTTCATTAACTATGCTGTCTGTCTCACAGTCATGCAAATATCACGGTGAATAAAAGTAGCAGTCTCTTACCACCGTTCTACCAGCCCACAGTATTTGTATACAAAAACACTTACCTGCCTAGATATCTCCACTGACGTTAGGGGTCACGCCTGCATCACCATATTTTGTTTTGAAGCCAAACGTGTGTGCAGGGGCCGTCCATGCTTCGGCTATAGGTTCAAAAACTCAGATTGCGTCACAAAGTAGATTCTTGCGCAAGTTTACCTACAATTAAAATAGTATGAAAAATCTGGAAGCCACCATTTCATTTTTCACCAAACGTAATGAAATGGTTATTACTTTTGCTAAGCATCACAAATTGTCTAAATTCTCACGTTCCATATAAATAAAAAAGTACAGAAAATGAAAAAATATTGGATATATACGGCCTTGCGCGTGTGTGTGTGTGTGAAGACGACGCAAGCAATGCTTTTTGTAGCAATGCTACGATTATTTGAAAAACGCAAAACCTCGTATGATGACGTCAGAGTTTGTAAATAATATCATAATATCTCAATATCATAATATCATAATATCATATCATTATACGATATTCATTTGTTTTCTCAAAGAGCCTTTGCAAATCAAGGGCTCCAATCGAAGCAGTTAATTTTCATTTGCAAGCAATTATCTTGCATTTACAAATATAAATGTATCATCAGGGGTGTAGCTTCTCCAAACAAGTTGAGGGGACTGAGATGGGGAAAATCGCTCAAAGTACCATCAAAATCCTGGAGGATATGAATTTCTCCCCGGATTTGATCCACTTTTTCGCCAAAGTTGGGGGGCTCAGGCCCAAGTTGGGGGGCCCAAGCCCACCCAACTGAATACGAAACTACACCCCTGTGTATCATCTATACAGCAAAAATGGTCATTGATTAGCAGGTACTAAAAATATGTATGTGCTGAGCAGTATGACCTTTAAAAGATGTGCCCTCATTGGCCCAAGAAAAATAATAACTAAAAGTTGATCCCAAACATATTGATGTCCATTACCTTGATTGATGACTATCATTGCTTTCTAGTGAAACCTTGCGCACTTGCGACAATATTTAGATAAAAATTAACTAGCATATTATATTTCACGGTCACCAGACAACAATATTAAAAAATTGTAACACATTTACCGATAACTGATTAAGAACGCCAACAAAAAACGCGCCCTAACCCACCAAGAACACCAAGAACAAGCCAACAACAAAATATTTTCCAATCTAGCAGATTGATGTTCAGCTTCAAAGGTATAGTATACCAGTTCAATAACCGGAATTGCTAGTCGCTATCCCTATTCCCCGCCCCATCCAGGCCCGATGTCCGTGAAGTTGGCGGCGTCGCCAGCGACTTTTTCAGCGATGAGCACCGATTTCTTCCAAAATGACATATGAAATCAAGTTGACCAAGGGGAGCATGAATATGACGTTTATTTTGCTATAGTACGTGACCTTCAAGGTCAAAATCAAAGTCAAAGGACGGGGAACAGCAAAAGTGACCCGATATTTTGTCCGATCTGGAAAACTTTGCCACCAAAAAATAGCCAGTGGAAAGTTCTAGCCGCACATCGAAATCGATATTCGTCAAGGTCAAACGTGAAGGTCAAAATCAAAGTCAAACGACGGGGAACCGCAAAAGTGCCCCAAGATATTGTCCGATCTGGAAAATTTTGCAACCAAAATGTAGCCCGTAAAAGTTGTAGCAGCACATTAAAAATAATATTCGTCAAGGTCAAACTTCAAGGTCAAATTCAAGGTCAAACGGCGGGGAACCGCAAAAGTGCCCCAAGATATTGTCTGATCTGGAAAACTTTGCCACCAAAATGTAGCCCGTAGAAAGTTATAGCCGCACAACGAAAACCATAGTTGTCAAGATCAAACTTCAAGGTCAAAATCAAGGTCAAACGACGGGGAACCGCAAAAGTGTCCCAAGACATTGTCCATTCTATACAATTTTGCCACAGAAATGTAGCCCGTAAAAAGTTGTAGCAGTACATCGAAAACTGTATTTATCAAGGTCAAACTTCAAGGTCAAAATCAAGGTCAAATGACGGGGAACCGCAAAAGTGCCCCAATATATTGTCCGGTCTGGAAATTTTGCAACCAAAATGTAGCCCGAAAAAGTTGTAGCGACACACAGAAAATAATATTCATCAAGGTTAAGCTTCAAGGTAAAATTGAAGGTCAAAAGAGAGGGTGCCTCAAAAGTGAAAATCATTTTCGTCAAGGTCAAACTTCAAGGTCAAATTCAAGGTCAAACTTCAAGGACAAATTCAAGGTCAAACAACGGGGAACCCGAAAAGTGCCCCAAGATATTGTCCGATCTGGAAAATTTTGCCACCAAAATGTAGCACGTAAAAAGTTGAAGCCGCACATCGAAAACCATATTTTTCAAGGTCAAACTTCAAGGTCAAAATCAAGGCCAAACGACGGGGAACCGCAAAAGTGCACCAAGATATTGTCCGATCTGGAACATTTTCCACAAAAAAAATAGCCAGTTGAAAGTTCTAGCCGCACATTGCAAATCATATTCGTCAAGGTCAAACTTCAAGGTCAAATTCAAGGTCAAACGACGGGGAACCGCAAAAGTGCTCCAAGATATTGTCCGATCTGGAAAATTTTGCCACCAAAATGTAGCCCGTAAAAAGTGGTAGCCGCACTTCGAAAACCATATTTGTCAAGGTCAAACTTGAAGGTCAAAATGAAGATCAAACGACGAGGAACCGCAAAAGTGTCATGCTTGGTGACGTCGCCAGCGACTTTTTCAGCGACGAGCACCGATTTCTTCCAAAATGACATATATGATGAAATGGACTACGGGGAGCATATGATGAAGTGGACTGACGTTTATTTTGCTATAACACTCAAGGTCAAAATCAAGGTCAAAGGACGGGGAACCGTCTTTTGACCTTGATACCTTGATTTTGACCTTGAAATTTGACCTTGAGAAATACGATTTAGATGTGCGGCTATATCTTTTTACGGGCTACATTTTGGTAGCAAAATTGTATAGATCGGACAATATCCTGGGGCACTTTGGCGGTTCCCCGTCGTTTGACCTTGTTTTTGACCTTGAAGTTTGACCTTGACAAATACTGATTTCGATGTGCGGCTACAACTTCTTACGGGCTACATTTTGTTGGCAAAATTTTCCAGATCGGATAATATCTTGGGACAATTTTGCGGTTCCCCGTCATTTGACCTTGATTTTGACCTTGAAGTTTGACCGTGACAAATACTGTTTTCGATGTGCGGCTACAACTTTTTACCGGCTACATTTTGGTGGCAAAAGTTTCCAGATCGGACAATATCTTGGGGCATTCTTCCGGTTCCCCGTCGTTTGACCTTGATTTTGACCTTGAATTTTGACCTTGACAAATGCGATTTTCGATGAGCGGCTCAACTTTTTACGGGCTACATTTTGGAAGGAAAATGTTATAGATCCGACAATGTCTTAGGGCACTTTTGCGGGTTTCGTCATTTGACCTTGATTTTGACCTTGAAGGTCACGTGCTATAGCAAAATAAACGTCATATTCGTGCTCCCCGTGGTTCACTTGAACATGTATGTCATTTTGGAAGAAATCCATGCTCGTCGCTGAAAAAGTCGCTGGCGACTTCATTAAGTATGACACTTTTGAGGCACCCCTTTTTTAACCTTATATTTCACCTTGAAGTTTGACCTTGACGAATATGATTTTCAATGTACGGCTACAATTTTCTACAAGCTACATTTTGGTGGCAAAATTTTGGAGATCGCACAATATCTTGGGGCACTTTTCCGGTTCCCCGTCGTTTGATCTTGAAATTGACCTGCAAGTTTGACCTTGACAAATATGGTTTTCAATGTGCGGCTACAACTTTTACGGGCTACATTTTGGTTTCGATTTTTCTAGATCGGGCAATATCTTCGGGCACTTTTGCGGTTCCCCGTCGTTTGACCTTGAATTTGACCTTGAAGTTTGACCTTGACAAATATGATTTTGAATGTGCGGCTACAACTTTTTATGTGCTACATTTTAGTGGCAAAAGTTTCTAGATCGGACAGTATCTCGGGGCACTTTTGTGGTTCCCCGTCGTTTGACCTTGAATTTGACCTTGTAGTTTGACCTTGACGAATTTTATTTTCAATGTGCGGCTACAACTTTCTATGGGCTACATTTTGGTGCCAAAATTTTCCAGATCGAACAATACCTTGGGGCACTTTTGCGGTTCCCCGTCGTTTGACCTTGAATTTGACCTTCAAGTTTGACCTTGACGAATATGATTTTTAATGTGCGGCTACAACTTTTAACGGTCTATATGTAAGTGGCATTTTTCTTTTAGATCGGACAATATCTTGGGGCACTTTTGCGGTTCCCCGTCGTTTGACCTTGATTTTGACCTTGAAGTTTGACCTTGACAAATATGGTCTTTGATGTGCGGCTACAACTTTTTACGGGCTACATTTTGGTGGCAAAATTTTCCAGATCGGACACTATCTTGGGAACTTTTGCGGTTCCCCGTCGTTTGACCTTGATTTTAACTTTGAAGTTTGACCTTGACAAATATGGCTTTCGATGTGCGGCTACAACTTTTTACGGGCTACATTTTGGTGGTAAAATTTCATAGATCGGACATTATCTTGGGGCACTTTTGTGGTTCCCCGTTGATTGACCTTGATTTTGACCTTTGAAGTTTGACCTTGACAAATATGGTTTTCGATGTGCGGCTACAACTTTCTACGAGCTACATTTTGGTGGCGAAATTTTCCACATCAGAAAATATCTTGGGGCACCCAAGATATTCCTCTGGATATTTTTGGGTGGCAAAATTTTCCAGATCGGGCAATATCTTGGGGCACTTTGCGGTTCCCCGTCGTTTGACCTTAATTTTGACCTTGAAGTTTGACCTTGACAAATGTGGTTTTCGATGTGCGGGTCCAACTTTTTACGGGCTACATTTTGGTGGCAAAATTGTATAGATCGGACAATATCTTGGGGCACTTTTGCGGTTACCCGTCGTTTGATCTTGATTTTGACCTTGAAGTTTGACCTTGACATATATGGTTTTTGATGTGTGGCCACAACTTTTTACGGGCTACATTTTTGTGGTAAAATTTCCTAGATAGGACATTATCTTGTTTTTTTTCGAGGTTCCCGTCCTTCGACCTTGATTTTGACCTTGAAGGTCACGTGCTATAGCAAAATAAACGTCATATTCGTGCTCCTCGTGGTCCACTTGATCATATATGTCATTTTGGAAGAAATCGGTGCTAATCGCTGAAAAAGTCGCTGGCGACGTCGCCAATTTCAGGGACATGTATCCGGGACATTTGCAATTCTGGAAAAAAGGTCATGACTTGGATAACAGAGTTTGATACCCAAAATAAAGTTTCGTGTTCATCCTAACATTTAACAACATGTTTAATGCCTATATGTTTTATAAGTCATAACGCTCGTAACGTCGTGACAAAAAAAGGTAGCAAAAAAGTTGCACCACAGTGCACCAATAGCGACATTTCCCAACCTGTTCCCGAAAACGTATCCTTTGAGATGGTATATTATTTTTTTGCTTCTACTTGCGACGGGGAACTCCAGAGACATTTTATATCAGTCATATACCGCAATTTTTACCTTGAACGGCACATGGCAAAAACTAAAACATTTCGATAAGTAGGCCACATCGCTAACTTTTTGTTGAAAAATAGTGTGTAGGGTCGTCGTAAGGCCTGAAATCAGCTAGGTTAAAATTAACTTGATCCGACTTCCGGTTTCCAAGTTATAGCCTCGGGCACTTCCTTAAAGTCACGTTGTCGAATATATCGGTTCCCAAGACAGCTAGAGACCTAATTTTTGTTAAACACTCACTGCAGTGGTTGCCTACACAACAGTAGTAGAGAACATCATCACACAATATTGTGTCATGGCTACAGTAATACGAACTAACCAACTCAGGGGTAGTATGTATTCCCAGGGAGGTGAAATAAGGGAGTTCGGCAATGTGAAATCGAGAAATCGCGTCTTGACGTGTGGTAACTGGTGAATATGGTTTGAATAGAAACTAAAGCCATATTTTATGCATTAGCAATTACGATATCGGTATGATTGATTGATGTCTGACATTTATACTATCTGACATTTATACTATATTCTTTGGTACTATTTGCATGTCATGTAAAGGGTGCGCGAGGCAGATTCCTATCGAATGGTGATTCATTTTGCGAAATCCGTTCACAAATAAACCTGGCATCACGTTTTTCCCATAACAATAATATTGACCACCCGTGACGCTGAGTTGGCCTTAAGTGCGGCGGCGGTTCAGCTTAACCCTTTTACTGTCGAGGAAGGGGGCGATTTGCCACCCTGGAGGTTTTTCGTGTGTTGTACATTTAATAATCAACCTAAGATCGTCATTCGCTAACTTTGGTGACTTTAGCTAACAATTAATTGCGCATTACAATGGTGTATTTTGTCTAGAAACAATTACATAGACATTTACAATAGTGGGTCAATATACAATGGCATAGACATTGCAATACACAAAGACGAAACATAGACATAGTGGGTCTAGAACATTTTTTTGGGGTCATATTCGGGCATTTTTGGCCCAAATGATATAGTTTACATGATATAGGGCTTTAAATGATATAGTTTATTCTGCAATCTGTCGATAAACATGACAACAATAACATTTCAAAAACTACCTAAAATTTGTTATTTTTAGCATCCTACCGCCGTTTCTATATAACTTTTAAACGTGGAGAGCAAACTGTAAGCAAAATAGTTATGAGTAGACTATTGAATGCTCTTTGTGGCAAGACAAATCCTATAACACTTTACCTAAAACATTGTTCACCGACAGGTAAAATACATTTTCGTTTACGAGATACATTTAAACGAAGTTTCTTCGGAACCAGGAAGTTTCACTTCTCTAAGGAACTTCATGTTAGACCGTTGGAAACTCGACCAGGCTCCTGGGTGTAAGTTGATCAGAAGATAGATCACAAGGTTTTGAAATTAAGGAATAGTGGAAAACAAAAAAGTTCGGAAAACTCGGATTAACAGGGTTGAGGCCAAAATCAACCCGATGGGCACCTTTGTCCAGGAGCCCGGAAAGGTTCCCCGGCACCGAGCTCAGTTTCTGGATTTGGGCAGGACGGCTCTGCCAGAGATGCCAAATGCAGATATTAGGCCACATGAGTAACGACTTTGAAACACAGTGTTGACGTCCTGCTGAGATCTTAAGATCAAGATCGAAGCAAAGTTTTTTTCTGTCTGTACTGGACAGAGGCGTCCATCCGTTCGATGCCGACCTCCATTATAGTGTTTTGAACTTCCTGGATGGGTTGTTATTGTCCCGCTGTTTAAAATTGTAAAGCCTTGCGATCCATCTTCTGATCAACTTGCATCAAAGAGTCTGGCCCCGAGTTCACGATGGTCTAACATGAAGTTCCTTAAACATTGTCATCTAGTTCCAAAGATATTTCGTCAAAATGTATGTCCCAAAAGAAAATGTTTTTTACCTTTCGGTGCACATTTTGCTAGTGTTAAGGGGTTTGTCTTGCCACATGATATAGAGTATGTGTGCAAAAAGTCATGAATGTAGCAAGTGCCGTTAAAAAACACAAAACAAAAATCGCAGGGTACTTTACTCTGGGCCGCCCTGTATAATGATCAACCTGTGCAAGCTGAGTTGTTTTTTTCGTGAATTTTCTATTCGTGAATTTTCTGTTCTGAATTTTCGTGAAACTGTTTTTCGTTAATAACTTCCCACATAAGAAAGTAAGGACAATAATTTTGGTTCATCCCATTTATTTATGTATTTATTTATTTGACATACAGCGACATCCACACCATATAGGCGGCTTTTCGTGTCGAGGTGAGAGTGAAAATGATGGGTACTTTTCGGATAAGGATTGTTGAGCAGGTAAGGAGGGATACAAACTGAGAGTGCTGATGCTGCCTAATGGCGCTGCGCACATCTGCAGTCTGCTAAAGGATAGGTACAAGGATAAATCCGGGGTCCTAAAACTGGTTCCACAACAAATAAAACAATGAATTTCGTCCTTTTCACTCGTCCAGGAGGTTCGAAGCATACTTACCTTGATCTGGTAAGGTCAACTTCAAAGTTTGACCTCAGGTCAAGGTCAAGGTGGCCAAAGAAGGTTACGTTTGAAAGACGAGTGTGGACGGAACAAACAAACAACAAACAAACAGACGAAAAACAGGAATAGCTTGAAACGCTTTTTCACCAGCGTGTCTTTAGATTTAACCTCAGGTTAATAGTTTAGGCATTGGAGGTTAAAAAATGAAGACATGTTTTTTCAGCAAAACTTTGTTCATGAATAACTTATTACCTAAGCAAGATAAGGCAGTAATTTGACACCATCGTGTTTCTCTCGTCAAGGTGGTTTGAAGTATACCAACTTTGACAAGTTTAGGCCTAACCCAAACTTTGATCTCGGGTCAGGGTCAAGGTCCAGGTCGAGATGACCTAAGTAGGTCAAGTTGCATATTAGGAGGCGCATCTTAATGAAACAAACATATTAGTACCATTTTCATTTCTCTAACTTAACACGCGCCCTGGAGGGGCAAAATATGCCCCCTCATGTTTTGGGGGGCATAGCGAAAAAACGGCGGCGCGAAGCCCTGCCTGTTGTTAGTACCTGCCTAGAATAATTCAATGAGACACATTGTGTAAAAATATTGACCTTGAGTCATGTCAGGAGCCTCCCTCCCCAGCTGACCGACCACGATAGCCTCTACCACGGTAATCTATTCATGCCCGTTCACGCAGTACTCACCCCGCCCCTGCCGCAACAACCGTAGTAAAAACAGTAGTCGGCTGAGCCCATTGTGAGTCTCGCAGAGGCGGTACCAAGGGGAAGAACAATCGACTAAAGGCCGGTGCACACCGGGCCCGTAATGACCGTTACGGGCCCATAATGGATACGGTGGCGACGGCTGACGTCATG
>JARFNZ010129910.1:0-11354 GCA_031763405.1 Balanus nubilus
GAGGGTCGTCTGTAGGTCCTCTGTTCAGGCGTCCTCTGTAGGTCCTCTGTAGGTCGTCTGTAGGTCCTCTGTAGGTCGTCTGTAGGTCCTCTGTAGGTCCTCTGTAGGTCCTCTGTTCAGGCGTCCTCTGTAGGTCCTCTGTAGGCTCTATATGAGGGTCCTCAGTAGGGCCCCTAAGGAGGGGCGCTATTTCAGCCTGTGGCGAGGGCCCTTCGTAGTTCCTGACCCGGGTAAAAGGGCCCTTGCTCAGCTTGAGAGGCTCATGTGGCTCACAGGCAGGGGTGAACAGGGGCTTCTCCAGGCAAGTTGAGGGGGCTGAGGTGGGCAAAATCGCTCAAAGTACCATCAAAATCATGAAGGATACGGATTTCTCTCCGGATTTGATCCACTTTCTCGCCAAAGTTGGGGGGGGGGGGGCTCAAGCCTAAGATGGGGGGAGGGGGGGAGGGGCCCAAGCCCACCCAACTGAATATGAAACTACACCCCTGTTCACAGGGATGGAACTCTATGGCAGCCTGAGCAGCGGATCATTGCGGACTGACTTCTTTGTTGATTCAGGGACTGCTTAGTGTAGCAGGCTCTGAGGTGAACCGTCTCTAAGTTGTTTGCTATTATAATAAGATGTGTCTTAGTGACATAAAATCGTAAACTTTGTGGCACCTTAAAACCCAGCCTCGAACCACCCCCACCAACACACCCACCACAGAATCCACAGTGAAATCGTATAAGCGAAGACAACTTTTTGTAGGGGGGCCTGACGACCATGGGGCCGTGTTTATGTCAGGGGCCCATATTACTGACCACGGGTACTACCTTGGCGAAATCCTGGATACGCCCTTGGTAGACATACACAAGAGAACAAAAGGGCTAGAAGAGAGACAAAAGAGGATGGTAGCCTACCTTCAGGTAGGTAGGTGCCAATAGGCAAGCCTAAAGGTATGTATATACAATTGCACACCTACTAACTAGCATAAATGTGTAAAAGCTAAAAAAATAACATGCGTAAAAGCTCCGTCCTAACATTGTGAACATAGGCGTAGAGACAGGGGGGGGGGGGGGGGGGGGCATTTTCCGGCCAAAAATGTCACTAAAATCTTCAATTTGTCTGTAAAGACAAAACTTAAGACGGCAAACGATTCACTAAGGCGAGAGGAGACTAAATCTGCAAATAAATTTATCGTAGTTGGGTTAGTTTTCCCACAAAGTGAGATCAAAGTTTCACTGGCCACCCCACTTTTCGTGATGTTCCTACGCCTAAGATTGTGAATATATGGAGTAAAAGCGTCTTGTGGGACGTGCGTTACATGAACTGTCACGAGCTTCGCCTTCTCCCAGTCCTTTTTTCAAGACCTAGAAATATATTCAAGATTAAGTTCGAAGGCCTAAATTCCGAGTAAAGAACTTGCATGTCTGAGTAAATTTGTGAGTTGCTTAAACGAAAATATAACAATAAATTTTAAGTTATTAATAATTTCATAGCATCAAATTTACTGGCAATATGCCATGCTGGTGTTTGGACTATTGGCCCAAATGCGTGCTGGAGACTTGGCAAAAACACCCTCAAGCTCTTAACATGGGGTTATTGGTTGTGTTCCTGGTCATCGTCTTTCTTGACAACTGGTCCAAGTCCTGTGCTCAGCGCTGTGGAACAAGCCGGAAAAGCTCGGGAGGATGTTGTTCTCCAACTTCCCGATGTCGAAGACGGTGAAGCTGAAGGAAATGGCTTCGTCGTTTTGGAATGTCTCGATTGATAGAGAAAACTTCTCCAATGCGGATGGTTTTAGCACGTCAAGGAGAAGTTGGACCGGCAATGAAATGTTAATAAGGAGAGGGCAATGAAAACCCGACAACACTCAAGAACTGCAAAATTGCAACACCGTCAAAGAAACATAACATGGGTTGAAAACATCTTTCTGAGAAGACATTTTTGAACACCGTTTCGCACAACTTAATTTATTAAATGAAATGAACAAATTTTATAGAAAATAGAAGGCAAGAATATTTACATGCTTGGCGCAAATATATAATCTTTGAGAAATGAAACTCAAAATGGCCCTCATTAAAGGAAATACGCAAGTTTCTGGCATGTGCTGATATATCCACAACCGACATTTTAAATCCTTCGCCCCCATTTTAGGTGCACTGTATTCTTATTTAAATAGTCTTTCGCGGATTTTCTGATAACTTCAAATAAATTATCAGTACACACTGCGCACCATGTTCGTTGCTTTCATTTACGTCGTTTATCACCGATGTCAGAAAAAACAGAATCATTTTGTGTTTTATTCTGAACTAAAAATCTAGTCTATGAACGCACGCAGTATAAATGCTTCCTAGCACAGCTGTCATGAGAAACGTCGGCCACATCCGCCTCAGATCGTAAATTGGCTTTGGTAAGGCCGGCTACGTGGGACACGCGCCGCCGCGTTGGCGGGGTTTCCTCGCGCGGCGACAACTGCACCATCTATATACAAAAATACAAACTCCATACAGCCGGACGCCAGAGCGGAGATCAAGATGGCGTCGCCCGGTCGCAAACCGGTGCGCACCCGCGCCGAATAATGACACACTAAATGCATAGAGATCAAACGCGGTCGATGAGATGAGGCCAGTTTGTACTCGCTCTCAAGGCTGTTTTGGCTGGGTGGCGTCGGAAGGGACGGTAGAAGGTCGAATCACGTCACCAGCGACGTCACTGGATACATAAATGACGTCACGGGTTCTCGCCGAGCCGCGTTCGACGTTCCCGCTGCAAGGCGGAACTTCCGCGCACGTAGGGAAGTGCGAGGATGAGATTTGAAAGTGGACACATGGTACACGCATTCGAGGAACCTCGATGAGCGAGTTGGACCCCACAGGCACCGAACACAAGTTGCCAATGACACGACCAGCCAGCACAACCCAAACGAGTAGCTATCTAAGGCCTACTGGAGTTGCCCAGACAGGAGGGAATAAGTGGCATAACGTGTTGCGATATTTCACGAACTTTTGGATGCGCGATACCCAAACCAAACAACAAAGGTGTTTCGATGAGAGCAGTTGAACGAACGAACATGGCAGGCTCTAAAAGCGAAATACCTTGAGTGTTGTTCACAGTATCTGGAATTCAAAACTTCGCGAAATATCGCGACAAGTTTGTCATTTTGATCGCCTCTGTCACAAGTGACCAGCGATCTCATCACCAAAGGTGATACCTTTAGTGGCAAGCTCGCTCGCACTCGGCGGAGCACACGTGAGCTCGAGCCCTTGTCACAAAACACATGAGCCGCGAACACCGGCGGTGGTCCCCACCAGTGCGCCGGCTATGTACAGGGCGTACAAAAATACAGTACAAAACTATGATACAGGCCCGCGGCGCGAGGCCCCGCGCGCGCACACGCACACACACACACAATTAAATAATATCGGCACAAACCTTGCTCACTGCCGCGGATACACAAGGAAAGAGATCCAACGGTGGTCCCACATGAAAAGGAGCTTCGGTTTATCTCCATGATCGACACACAAAACACACACATAGAGGCCCACAGCCGGCAACGGAATAATTTCAGGGTGTAAAATGCCGCCAACATGATTCGTCGATTTAGCAGAGGTCATTCTAAGTGAGAAAGGCGGCATCAGGCACAAGACATTTGTGCACTTTGATCAACAACTCATTATTTGGTTTAAAGCACTACGAAGAATGACCTGGAAATGCCATAGAAGTGCCATTAAATTAAACAATACATTGCAGAACGAAAGAACGGCGATTCAGGACATATTGCAGTGTGGGGCTTGTAAGGAAGAACTGGGATCAATAAGAAATAATGTCTGGAATTTATGACATTGCACACTGCGCAACCGGCTCATAGTTAGGGCCATTAATTTGAGCTTTACGACTGATTGACCGAATTCCATCGAACAATATCAATTAACATTGGTAACTATGAAATGAAATAATTAGTTCCTGTATAAGAACATTTAGCCCATACGCGTATGCAATGCAGATTTGAAGACAAGATATAGTGCAGCGATCAGTCTCCAAGGAACGCCGAATGATAAATGGGGGAAGGACCGAAAATATTGGCCAAAAATGATGTGTGCAGCGGTCGCAACCCCAAAGTTTGACAAACGAATGCGACCATGTGCGGACGTTGTTGGAAGAGAACTACTCCGGTAGTCTAAGCTTGGCTTTAATAAATGTAACTTTTACCATTTATTTTAATTCTTGGTAGTTCTCCAGAGTATTGTCACGGCATATTTATATGGGCTGACAAAGAAATTGTCTACCAAGAAATAGTTGAAACCAGATTCCTATGGGGGCTGCGAAGCATTTTTTTATCAAGAACTCATTGGTTTGCCAACCTTGATTGAGACTTCGTGGTTAAAAGAAAAAAACGCAAACATTTTCAGACCCGATCCAACTGTGGACACTTGCCACTAACCACTGGACCTGCACCGCCCCCGCCCTCGCCGCCGCCCCCGCCCATGCAACGAGCTACCTGACTAGACGGGCCACAGCTGACCTGTGGCCTCCCTGAGGTGCAGTGAAAGGTTATGTGCTTCTGCTGATATGGCGCTCTCTGCATATTGCCCGAGGGCAGCGGGGTCGCAGGCAGGGGCGGCGCCAGCGACGGCGGCGGCGGGGGACGGGGCGGAGGGTTGTCCCAGTCACAGGCTGAGTCTCCAGGCACCATCACACACACCTGCCCCTCCTCAACGTCAAACTGACGTCCCATTCCGCATCCTCGACTGGCGACGTGCGACTGAGGACTCTTCACCTCCGCGAGACTCTTCCTCTTCCCGACGCGTTGCTTCCTCCCCTGCGCGGTCGTGCGTCGCGTCTGCCCCCCGGCTGAGCGGCCCTGCCTCCCGGGTTCTTCCGCCTCACAGATCTGTCTTCCCCGCCGCTCCGCCTGCTCAGTCGTCTGGATCATTTTTAAGTCCAGCGCCACACCCACGAGGAAGACCTCCGCCAACATCTTTTGCAGCGACTGAGACAGCGTTTTCACCCACGGCTCACTCTTCCAGCGCGTCTCAGACTTCCTGTCAAAGTTCTGCCGCGCGAATCCCGCCAGCTTTTCGGTGAGTTTCGTGCTCTTGCCCGGAGACCTGTCTCCCTTTGCTCCTGGAGCCAGTTGCACCATTGGTCCCCATTCGAGGCGTTCCAGAGTCAATGTGAGCTCAGGACACCACCGGTAGAATTCGCGTGGGTGTTGAAGAAGGCAGCGATGCTCGAAGACCCCGAGGATTTCGAAAGGCTGCTCCTGAGGGAGAAATAAAGGAGATCAATCCACATCGTATATTCTAGCTTGTGCAGGTATTGTTTGGACGAGCATCCACGACGTTTGTTTGTTTATTAGCGTTTAAGTGCGCGTCGACGTCGATGGTCATTTTGCGCCCAGCCACGACGAAAACGGAAAAATCCCGACCATGGTGTCTATGGTGATGTCCGTCCATGCCTCCATGGTGTCCACAATTCAATGCAATGCCAACATAATACAAATGAGTACCGAAGTGGAGGCGGCAAGGGACCTACAGTAAAGGAGAAATAATTCGGCTTCTTACCGGTGCTGTCTCGTTTGTTTTCCCATGCTGACGTGACTGCTGATTCAACTGATGATCCAATTCTGAGGGTGAAGAGAGTGGCAGGGTATCAGCGGGGGTTGCAAGACCTCGGATTTTACGCTTGTCATATGCTACTCTCAACTCTGTTCTTTTCTTCATATTATTGAGCATAATATTAACGTAGCGGACATTAAACATCACCAAAGGATCATAGGTTCACGTGGGGCCAAACAACACAATGTCTTGCCATCCCGAATCCCCATTAGGCATTTAATTTGCAATATAGAGAGCTTCTTGTGAGATTTAATGAAGACATTTAATGTTCGCTGGTCCAAATCCCAACAGTAGAACTTAATCATAATTCCGTCATGTCTCGCGACCTCTCTGTCAGCATAACCACACGACCGCTTTAGTTGCGTCAGCACCGGCGCCCGGCTTTGGCCCACTTGGCACCTTGCCAACTCTCTAACCGGCACCACCCAGATCTCGTTGATTTTCATTTCGCAGCGGCGGTTTCATTGACGCCACATTATTACCGTTAAACACGCCAGCCAGTAACGGTCCCATGACGTCATCAGTCGGCCAAGGTCAGATTTACGCTACTATGCCGCGCCAGGGCCGGCCGCGCATTCGTAAATAACGCAACGGCGGCGGGACGGGAGGAGAGAGCATCCATCAACGTCCTGCATCACAGTTGAAACACACCAGCTGTTCGTGTGTTTGTGATGCGCTATGAGTCTATGACTGTTAAAATACAGACTGTAGGTGAACTGTCATGTGCAATACACTTTCCATGACTGACGGGCAATGCTTACATGACAGCTACTTTCGATTTTCATTTCAAATCTACGGATCGATTAAGATAGGACCTTGTGGTGGTCACCATATGCTCATAATTCACCTTCACATAATTTTCAGTCTACTGGTGACAGCGAAAAAGTCCTCCGGGCCGGATTTGAACCAGCGACCTATGGATGTCTGACACGACCACTACAGTCCACCGCTCTACCAACTGAGCTACCAGAGGCCTACGTCTGACGGCTACCCAAAACGTGACAGACCAAGAGCCGATCGCGCTTTGCTAACTTTCACCTGGGCTGACCTGAATTTGGACTTGTGGCGCGCACAAGGGGAAAGGACGGAGGCGAGAGCGAGATACGCGCCTCGGCAGTGCCCATACCGGCACACCCGCGCGCGCTCCACCCACGCGCATGGGTGAAATTGTCCACAGCCAGAAATCGATAAAACAAACGGTTCACAAAACTACGCGTATTTCGTTAACAATTAACAGAAAAACAGCACGACCAATGCGTAAGAAGTTACTGTAGCAACACAAGTAATAAATGATTGTAACAAAATAAGCATGGAATTATTTTACAAATGAACGCCCTAGACCTTAAAGTTACTAACCAGTCAAAAACGATGTTTTCCACAGCTGCAGTCTCCTCTCCGCTACCATCCGCTTGTGAAGGTAGGAGGTTTCTTCATCCAAACAGACACTATCTTCCGTCACAGACCTTATCGCAAGCTCTGGCCTCTGAGCTTCCGAAGTCCTGCTTTCGAAGCCTCCGAAGCATACCGGGAGCTCGCTGAGGGAGGAAGGGCTTTGAAAGTAGGATGGCGGACTGCATGAATCTGACATTTTGTTTGTAGAGTTTTCAGTAGAAGTGAAGACCGCCCGGTAGAAGCTCATGTAGTGATCGGCTTCGCCCGTGATATCAGCATCGAAGCCGGCTGTCGGAGTCGGAGTTGCTGAGTGTTTTTCTTCGTCAGTGGAGCCCCACGAGGCGGACACGGGGTGGGAGGGTGGTGGTCTCACTTCTGCTTCGGACGGTAGCGGCATGGTTTCTGATACAGGCGGTAGCGGCGCCTCTTCAGATATTGGTGTAACTACTCTGGAGAATGGCGACGACGCTTCACAGCGAGACAGCTTCGATTGCGCTTCATGAGATTCTGGCGACGCTACTTGAGATATTTCCTCGTATTTCAGCGGCAGCGTCTTTCCTTCAGAGAACGAGTGCAGCATCTTCTCTTCAGCGAACGGTGGCACGACTTTTTCTTCAGAGGCCGATGGCAGCGCATTTCCTTCAGACGCCGCCGAGAACGCTTCTGCATGAGATTCTTCAGACGGAGGGCGACTGGCTTCGGCATCACTTTCATCGGAAGACGCCACACCGGCGGCGCCTTCGGCCGGCTCCACGGCCACTGTTGTTTCCCCAGGTAAGGACGCACCGGGACCGCCTCCGACAGACTCTGACGTCACGCCAGGCTCCACTCTCTCCTCTGTGGATCCTTCACCAGACCCTTCTTCAGGCCCTGTTGCGTCAGGCGTCTTCGCAACAGTTTCTTCGCCCATGGATGGATCTTCAGCCGCCAGCAGCGGCGTCTCGGCAGCATCCAACGGAGGTATCACTTGTGAAGGCACCCCGTCACCCTCCTCTTCCATCGTCTCTTCTTCCTCCTCAGCTGCTGCTGTCCCCTCCGCTATCACTTCGCTCCGTAGCGCTTCGCAAGTCACGTAGGGCGTCGCCTCGCCTAGCGGCGCTTCGCGAGTCGCCTCGAGCGACTCCTTAGTGGGAGATGGTGTTGGTTCCAGGACTGCAGGGCCCCCACTTGAGCGTTCCCGCCCGGCCTCTGCAGTCCTACGGGCTAAAAAAGACTGCTCCGAGTCATCGTGAGCAAGCAGCGCCTCGCCGAGCTGATCGCCGGGCTCCAGTCGCTGTCCCGAGCTGCTGACTCGATCGCTGCACAGGCTCGAGCCAACGCCCGGCTCGCCGAAGTTCAGCCCCGTTTGGAAGATGTTGCCGGTGATTTGGTAGGAGCCAGGCTCGGAAACAAGGTTAGGGAATGGTTCGAAGTTGTCGGGAGGTTTGTTCTCGAGCTGGGCAGAGATGTTGTGGTATGGCATGGGTGAGCTCTGTCCCTGCTGCTGCTGCTGCTGCTGCTGCTGCTGCTGCTGCTGCTGTTGTTGTTGCTGCTGCTGCTGCTGCTGCTGCTGCTGCTGCATCGGAGACGGCGGCATGTGTCCAAAGCTGTGCGGGCTCTGGGGCATGCCGTGTGGGGAGTGCACCATCTGAAACAATAACATATCGGTTGGTTGCCGAGACATACAGGAGCCAGTGCAAATGTGGGCGGGACCTTTCAGGAAACAAAAATGGTGGGACATGTTGGCTGATTGTTTTGCGCGGCGGAGTCGAATTTTTTTTTTACGTCAGCTGACCTTCAAATTGTATATCATTGCGTGGTTAATGTGACTAATTATCATTTGGAAGGTGCAGGAATTTTCAAATTTGAAAAATGGGGAGGGGGCAATGCATAAAGTAGGACCAAGCTCAAATGTGTGGGGCAGTGGCCCAATCATTTTAATGGAAAATCCGCACCCGAGGTAGAACAGCAGAGACACCTACTGAGAAGTAGCGGGACTAAGCGCACTCCGCTAGGTGGCCAAGGGAGCGACTCCGATAGCGTGTGAACGAATTGGCAGAAATGCGAACTATCAGAAGCATTTTCAGCACGTAAACGGAAAAAATACCCTGCAATATCCTTGTGAGGATAAGCCCACTTTGCACCTACAGAACAAAGAAAACAGGAACAAAAGAAAATGTCAATCATAGGCTTCCAAGAATTGGAGACCCGGGCGATTATCAAACAAGTATCATAATGAAACAAATAGAAAACAAAAACATCCTCTCCATATCATTGCAAGTACACGAAGAATGACTTCTACCTGTTGTATCGGCGATTGCGGCATATGATGGGGCGACTGCGGCGCTTGGCGCGACGCCTGCGCCACCTGCCGCACCGGCTGAGACGAATGTGGCGAATGCGCCACCGCGTGCGGCGAGTGCGGCACCTGATGCGGCGAGTGCGGCACCTGATGCGGCGAGTGCGGCACTTGATGCGGCGAGTGCGGCACCTGATGCGGCGAGTGCGCCATTTGATGCGGCGAGTGCGCCATTTGATGCGGCGAGTGCGCTACTTGATGCGGCGAATGCGGCACAGAATGCGGCGAATGCGCCACTTGATGCGACGAATGCGCCACTTGATGCGGCGAATGCGCCACTGGTTTCACCGCTGGCGACTTCTGCTGTCTTTCGAAGATCTTTAACTTGAGCTTATCATGAACGCTGAGGGGCGGCGGTGGGTCCATTGGGTAGACTTGCCCGTCCGACATTCCTGCGCCGCCCTGGCCTCCGCCCGGGGCGGGGGCGGGGGCGGTCGTCCCGCTGATCTCGCCTGGACACCGGTCGACCGAGCTAGAGCTGAGTGAGCTGCTCGGTCGGCGGGACGATGCTGGGTGGCCAGGCTGCAGAGACACGAGACAAGAGGGCGTCAGTCCCACTGCTGGATACACATAGCCAGCCAGATGTAGCCACATATCTCGGTAAATGTCTTGCAGACGTTGCGTAGCATGACACACAGTCACAGATAATCACACAATCAACAAGCATACAGTTCGACAGCCAGAAAGACAAGTCTTCAGAATATGTGAAGATAAGGAGTGCGTAATTTGTTTTAAAAAAATACAATAAAACCACGATCCAGTCAAATTCAGTCACCCACCCACCTGAAGTGAACTATAAACATTCAGCGTTAATCGGGACACAGCTTTAACAGACACTGACACTGACCTGGTAGTTTAAAGACGTGGACAGCTGGGGCGCGTGGCTGAGCGGCGTGATGGTCGTCGAGACCATCAGTCCGGGTCTTCCAAGAGGATGCGGTGCCAAGGGCGCCGGCTTCGGCAGCACCGCACTGTTCGTCACTGGGATCAACAGATGCGAGCCCTTCTCGGCGCCGGTGCTGACGAGGTAACTCGGTCCCGGGCTGAACCCATTGCCGGAGCCATTGGTCCGCGCTGGTGGCGGATCTGGGAGGCCGTGGTACCCTCCAGAAACTCCTCCAACTGCACCATTCGCTCCCGAGCTGAAGGGGTCGCCGAAGTGGTCTTCCGTGGAGGACTGATAGAAGGCCGCTGCGCCAGGCTGGGGATACTGATACTGTACACGTGCGTCGTAGAAGTGGGCGGCGGCCGCCGGCGTCTGGGCCGCGGACAGCTGGGGGTACTGCTGGCCGGGCCACTGCGAGGCGCCGTTTTGACCCGCTGTTGGTGTGGACCACGGCGGCTGGCCGGCACCGAAGGAAGGTGGGTGAGGCTGGTGAGGGGGGAGGGTTGAGGGGTGGGGCGGCTGGCTGGACGGCATCGACATGGAGGTGCCGTAGACGGAGCCCCCAGGCGTCTGTGGAGAGAGACGGAAAGTCAGACGGCGTCAGACTTGATTGGTCAGACCAAAAACACACATGTCATTGTGCAATGCACAATGCCCATCAAAGGAATAAAAACGTCTAAAGCTGATGTATTTTCTCAATTCAAAAAACAATTTTAACGACTTAAGGGCAACGATAGCCTTATGAAACTCGAATTATTGAGGCTGATTCACAGTTTTCGCGCAGCTGCGCAAACTAGATGCGGATGCCTGCAGGCGCCTATTCATACACATGGGCAAGTTTGCGCAGTCATTTTTCTTCTCGCAGCCTCTCGCATCGTGCTGTTATGATGGCCTCCGTTCAATGTATTTGAATAGGGACCCGCATTCACTTCGCGCAACTGCACAAATACTGTGAATCAGCCTTTACGCACATGACTTCGGAATAAACATAATTTATTTGATAAAACAATATATTTAGTTCTACAGACTTTCTGTAATTTGCGCTTCCCGAACCAATTTAATCTTAAACCAATAACCTCACCGTTCTGAAAAACTGTATAAAAAAATAAAAAAATTGTGAGCGCCCTGGATCTGACG
>JARFNZ010129921.1:0-11353 GCA_031763405.1 Balanus nubilus
TCGTAGCCACCGGAATGCGAAGTACCTACTTGCATTACAACCCACCTCTTTTCGATGGTGGGACCATTTTGATGTTTTAAGTCAAATTTAACCCATTTAACGCGATCTTCAATCATCAAATGTACTGTTCCCGGCTTCCCTTGGTCTGAAGTTGCTAATAGAAGTGCTAACTCCATTTTTATTGGAAAAGGTCATACATTAACTTTAAGTGCTGACATTATACTGATAGCACTCAGTCGACCAATGATAGTGTTGAGAGGACTGTGCCAGGCGCCTTGACAATTGTGGCACACTTCGTGACGACAATATGGAAGTAAATAACATTATTTCATAGGAATATTGTATTCATTTTAGGAAAGTAAATGAGTGTTTTTTTCACATATGGTTTGAAATAAGTAATTGGCGATGGATTTTGACCCTTAATGTTCACTTAGAACAATTCACATCAATATCCATCGTCATTTACCCATTTCATGACTATTTTCATCGTCATTTAAGTATTATTTCAGATACGTGTTAATCATTGGCGGAAATACTTCATGTACTGTTCTCTTCATATGGTGTATTTGTCTTTACCATTAAGGCACGGGTGGAAACAATTTTGTAATCGACAGTCAGATGACTGGAAGTTTAATTAGCATGTGGTGATTATCGATTTGATAAATAACGATTGAGATGTCTTCCTTTGCCTTTGATATATTGCGTCGGCGTGGGATAATATATTCACACCACTTGGGAACATATTAACTATGTATTATCTTACGCCGATATCTGTCTTTGCCACTGAGCCACGTGTTGAGGCAACTTTTTTAATCGACTGTCAATTAACTGGATTAACATTAACATCAACGTGCGGTAGTTATTGATTTGATAAACCATGGTTGAAAAGTCTTCCTGTGTTTTGATATGGCGTGGCGGCGCGTGATAATATCCCACACCGATATCTCTTTTTTCCATTGAGTCCGTGTTAAAGCAGTTTTTAATCAGTCATCAGATAACTGGAAATTAATCAACGCATGGTGATTATTGATAGTTTCGCCTTTACATCGGCGAAACCATGCATCAGCAAATCGGCGGCGAAGTTTTCCCCGCGCTCTTAATATAGTCTAGCGTCGGGGGATAAGATTATTACACCACTCGCGAGTATAAATATGCGTTTATCGACGAGTCAAAGCCGAGTCAATTAACGCATCTTTATACTCGCGAGTATTGTAATTATTGTATTCCCTGGCTGCTACGCTATATCGAAAAGCACAGAAACATCTCTCATTCGCGGTTTATCAAATTAATAATCACCGCATATGTTGATTAAATTTCCATTTATCCGATGGTCGACTAAGAAATCGCTTTAACACGTGCTTCAATGGCTAAGACAAATATCGGCGGGGGATAAAGATCCGACTCGGCTTTGCCTAGTGAAAACTAACTATTCATACTCGGTCGTGGCGTAATACATAATACAACGGGAAAAAATCATAAATGTAGTTCCGGTTGTGAGCTATCTCTCGTGGATCAGCTCGCAGCCACTATATAACTTCTTCAAAAGACGCACGGACCGAAGTAAATTTTCAAATGTTTCCGTGCGGGCAATGCTAAAGGACCTTTACACCTATCGACTGTGAGATGACATTTCATACATTTGCATTGGAGAGAGATAAAATATGAGGGGCGTAATAGCTTTCTTCAGCCCACTATAAAGGCCCCATATCCGACAATCGATTAAAGGTATATATGTTTAATATCCATCTAAACAAAATGCATAACAGCGCATACTTCATAACTGCTTAAAAAGAAATGGCATCCATGATATGAGGTGGCATGGGATCCAAGACCACTGGTTCTGAGACTGGCTGGAGAGATAAAATCAGAGGATGAAGGAAGGCGAAATTTTCCTGTCCATCACCCACGGATGGTGCATATGTCTTTGTTCTTTGAAATATCAGATGTCCTTTCAGTAATTATTTGTCATGTTCGTAAGTGATTGCAAGCTTGTTAATTCACTGACGACGTACGGTTCGATCACAAAGTCACACAGAACTTGTCAGTACTTGAGGGTAGGGCTTAAACACTTAAATTCCGCGTAGCAGTGGTTCACAGCCTCAAAATTAACCACATACCACAACAAAAAGAAGCAAAACAAATGATAAATTCTCGACCAGAATTGAGACGCAAAAATAGTGCCATTTCGATCATCCGTCTTCTTAGGGATGATGATTGAAAATTTAATTGGTTTATATCGTATTAGTAATTTTATCTGCGACTTACTGCAGTGGCCATTTTTTGCCCCCCACTCCCGTATTTTGTAATATTTCCTAAAGTAATACGAGTATCGTCGCCAAACTTTCATTACCTTCTTATACATCAATCTTACACATGTTGACTAAAGGAAAATGATGGGGTGATGATAAGTCGGCCGGAAATGGCGTAAGAGTGAGGTCATGTTTTCCCGTTTGTAACCAAAAATAAGGTTTTGCGAGAAACGCTGTTAATCGCATAGTTTTTAAGATAATGTCAATTGTTTTGTATCGAAAAACCTAGAAGAAACAATCCTATCAAAGTACCATCACATTTTTTGAGTTTTTGAAAAATTCAAATTTGCAAAATTGAACTTAAAATTTTGAATTCTTACTACATTTATGAAATAAAAAAAATAAAAAAACAGGAACGCATATGGCACAGACCACTTCGGTAAATATGTGGACGTATTTCGCCCAGGCCCCTTCTCCACTGCTCAGTCGCCGCACCGCTAAGTCGTATCCAGGCGGCACGGTCTCAATTTGAAGAAACGATTTCCCTTGCTTATGGAAACATCTGATACGTCTAATTTTCAAGTCTGGTGACCCGACCATGCCATCGAACTACAGACCGATATCAACAATACCCGCCATCGCCAAGATCACCGAGCGGATCGTCCAGCGTCAGCTCCATCACTACTATCTTTCTAGTGACTGCCTTCCATCTAACAGCCAACATGGATTTCGCCCAAATCATTCGACTGCTTTTGCACTGATTGACATCTCTGACAGCATTCTCACTGCTATGGACAATTCCGAAATTTATCTTCTTTGCCTCATAGACTTAAGCAAATGTTTTGACGTAATAAGCCATTCCAAACTACTTGGCAAGCTTCAAGTGTTTGGAATCGACGCTGGATGGTTCCGCTCGTATCTTGAGGGTCACACGCAGAGTGTCTGCCTCACCAACGACAAGGGGCACCGCGTTGTGTCGAAGTCATTGCCGAACAATGTCGGAGTGTTCCAAGGTTCAGCCCTCGGGCCGCTCCTGTTTACAGTTTTCGCGAACGACCTCAGCCTCCACGCTCCCGACGCATGCATCGTACAATATGCTGATGACACGCAGGTGCTGGTCAGTGGCCGAAAGTCAGCGCTAGACACAACAGTTGCTCGACTTGAGGTCACACTGGATGCTCTGAGTGACTGGTTTGCAGCCAATGGCCTCATGGTCAACGCCGGAAAGACGCAGCTAATGGCATTTGGTAGTTGCCAGAACCTACGTGGCCTACCCGAAATTAACGTAAAATTCAGAGAAGCAGTTTTGAAACCATGCCAAAGGGTGAAGAACCTAGGCGTGATCTTTGATCCATGCCTCACTTGGGACGCCCATGTGACGACACTCACCAGAAAGTGTTTTGGTACCTTGATTGGACTGAGCCACGCACGCCACCAACTACCAGCTGACACCATCGTGACAATTGTGAACGCCCTAGTGCTCTCGCACATCCGCTACTGCTTGCCAGTTTACGGAAATTGCACAAATAAAAATCTTGATTGCATTAAAAAAGTAATTAACTTTGTCTCCAAAGTAATTTCTGGCCGTCGCAAATACGACCATGTGGAGGATGTTCGAGATGCGCTGGGGCGGCTATCGGCCACTGATCCCGTCATCCCATGATACGCTGGTGCTGCTGCACAAGGTGATCGGAGCTGAGGAGCCGGCCGCAATTGCTGCAGCATGTTGAATCGCAACGAGGAAATGCGTGAACGCTTAACTAGGCAGAACAGCAGCATATGCCTACCTACCGTTCGCACAAAAGCAGGAAAGCGAAGATTTTGCTACCGCGCAGCCTTACAGTACAACAGACTACCTACCGCACTCCAAAGCATGACGACCAGGCATTTTAAATTGTCGTTAAAACGCCACCTCATGCAGCGATGAAGTGCACCGGCATTGTACCGGATGGTGAAATGTGTGTTTTGAGTGTGTATGTATGCCCGTGTTTTCCACTATTATCCCCTATCCATTGACGCGGGAGCTGAATAGCCAATGTGTTCTGTGGATGCTCCCAAGATATGTATAATAAATCACTAAATAAATAACGGGTAGACAAGAAACTGATCGGTCGCTAGCCAGATGGGTTACCAGTGTAAAAGAAGAGTAACACGATCAGCAAATGCTGAGTCAATAAACAAAATACGGTCAGGTCAGTATACATTAGATCACTAGTTTTTTTTACAAACAATAACCACTCTAAGAATCGATGTGACTTGCTAGGGACAAGTTTCTGAACTCTCGAAACTACACACGACAGTGTCCGAGTAGTTATAGCCCGCCCGAATGTGCGTGTATCTGGTGCAGGCTGGTGCACCAGCCGGCCTCGCAGTACACGACCAGAAACTGCGGCCGGCGGCCGGCCGTCAGCCGCGGCAGCTGCTGTCACGCCGTTTAAAGGACACAGACAGACTGTTCAGACGGAGTATGCTGGACAGAGGGCGAGCGCCGGTGGCGGTCACGACTCCGAGATGCCGGTCAGTGACGTCACTGCCCTCGGGACACCGCTGTCGGCTGGGCCTCTGCAGTCTGTTATCTGTAGTCTGTAGTCTTTGCTGGCCCTAGCGCTGGGGACAGCCCGACGGCTGGTCTCCGACGGGCGGACGGCGTATAACAATTGCATCAGCACCGGGGCATGCACAACACAACAGCTTTGTACAACAACACGACTTGGATATACAGGATATACAGGCACCTTGAAGTCGTCCCTGTCGTGGTACGAAATACCCACTTTTCACACCATGCAGCCGCTAAGCCGAGCGTGGAATCCGGATCCCGTCGCGGCGTCGGCAGCCGGCGGTGCCCGTCACGCTGCTGCCGGGCGCCGCAGACAGGGGCGGCCAGGCGCGGCCGGGCTGCGGTCCCATTACCGAGAATGGAGCACCTATCGAGCCGGCCGCTGTAAATGAAGCACCCGGCCAGACGGCAGCCGGATGGCCCGTGGTCACGCACCGGATCAGCAGGCCCCGCCGGCTCGACAATTTATACCCGAATCTGGCAACAGTTGAGCCTCCCTTTTCACTTGGCTGTCTCCGGTTTTTGTTTGCCGGTTAACCCAAATGTCGTGATGGAGTGAGCGCAGCGGATGCAGCACTACAGCAGCCTAGAGATTATATTGAGAGCAAAACCCAAGAGGCCCGCCGCGTGTATCGAGATCAACGGTCGAACAGCGTGTGTATTGCGAACAGACCCCGAGGGGCCCGACGCGTGCCGTCTGCGTTATCGGAGACTCCAGTTCCGCCGACAGTTCCTAGACGTGGTCTGCACGCGCGCGGCGGTCCGGAACGGACGGAGTGTGTGACAGCCGGATGGACCTCGCGCCAGTGACACAGACAGACACACACACACACTGCCGGCAGCGGCGGCCTGGTTCCCGGCCAGCCGGCTGTCAGGCCACAGTGCAGCGTGTGGACTGTGGACTGTGGGGGGAGAGCTCGGCCACACAGCACTGCCGAACACACGGCCTCTGTACCGCCATCGGCCTGCAGGGCGGCCCCACTCCCAGGCCCCATTGGGCGGCCTCAGCAGCCTCAAAGCCTCAGCGGCCTCAGCGGCCTCAGCTGCCTCAGCGGCCTCAGCAGCCTCAGCAGCCTCAGCAGCCTCAGCAGCCTCAGCAGCCTCAGCGGCCTCAGCGGCCTCAGCGGCCTCAGCACGTCTCCCAAGACAGCGGACCGACTCGGCGGCCCCACGGCAGCCCTTAGGTGACCAAAGAACCACCGTCCGACGTCCACCGGCCGCCGGGAACGCACAAGAACCGGCCCCGCCGCCCCGGTCACATCACGTGACGCGTGTTTTATCAACATCGTTACCGGGTGAAAAACCGGCCCGTCGGGCTCTGATGAAAGTCTGGGAGGGAGGCCGGCCGGCCGGCCGGGGGCGGTCCGGCCGAGCCGTAATCATGTCGCGCTGCAGTGGCAGAGAGGGCCGGGAGCCGGGAGCTGGGAGCGGACGGCCTCAAGGTCGCCGGGTTCTTGGTCTCTCTCATGTGCCGCCCGGGTCTCCTCCCAGGCCCCCCCCCTCGGCCGGCTCCCCCCCCCCCCCCAGCTGCACCCCACTCATGTCATCCCAGGCCGGCGGGAGGAAGGAGAGGGAGACCCTCCCAGACTGCAACACGGGCCTCTGGTGAAGCCCACCACAGCCACGTCAACTGCGGGCCGCCGGCAACAGGGCGGCCATCAGCATACCGGCCCAATGAGGCGGAGCCGCACCCTGTGACCGCCACGGCCGTTCACGGTCCGCTCAACACATACCGTTTACGACAGTCACCCCACCCCGCCGCGCTGGTGTCGTATCTTACGACAGTCACCCCACTCCGCCGCGCTGGTGTCGTATCTTGCTGCCTCCCTAGTGGTTAGCTGCCTTGCGGCGCGGGTCTGCCTCTGGTCCGGGCAGTCCACTGCAGGTGCAGCTGCTCGGGCGGCAGCGCAGTGGGGCGGCCGTCACGGCGACCCCCCCCCCCCCCCTCTCCGGCTGATTGCCCGGCCGGGTCGCGCCGTGCTCCTCAACACACAGCTGAGCAAAGAGCACCATAACGGGCGGCGGCCAGGCAGTGGTCGCAGTTCCGCCGGACAGCGATAGACGCCACGGCCAATGGAGTCGAGTTGCCATCGCGACAGCTGCGCCTTTATCGCTGGCCACCGGCCGCTGACCGGACGGCAGCGGTTCCGCAGGTCCGACGGTAGCCGCCGGGACTCTGGAGGGCCTCTTACCTTGGCCAGCTGCGGGTTATCCTCGGCAGCAGCAGCGGCGGCAGCGGCAGCGGCCGTCGGCTGGGAGGCGCTGCGGGACACCGGCGGCGGCGACAGGGCGCGCCGGTTCAGCCGCCGCCGGAACGACTGGCCCTTGGTCCAGCGCTGCTTGGCCTCCGGCTCCAGCTCCGCCTGGGGGAACACAGACAGACACACACACACGTCAGACCAGCCGCCCGGTACATACAGGCACGCTCACACAGCAGATCAGACAGACAGACAGACAGACAGACAGACAGACACGTCAGACCGGCCGGCCGAACGGACAGGCACCGTGATACAGCAGATCAGCCTCGCCCCGTTCTCCGATACACGGACAGAGGAGAGGAGCGGCGGCCCGCCGACCGGCCGACCCTCGCCGCGACGTGTCGCTACATAAACGCCAGATAGCGACAGCAAACAAGGTGAACTGACACCGTCGGGGTTGCGCCACTATTGGCGATGTGTGACATCGCAGCCCGGGCAGCCAGCGAAAAACCAGCCAGTCATGGTCCGCTGTCACCCGGCTGGTCTATGGCGACTGCAGCTGCAGAGACGGCAATGTTTTCCGCCGTAACGAGCCGTCTTCACTCTTTGCGAAGAACGGAGAATTACATCAGGCTGATGAAAATGTAAATGAACGTGAGGCAACGCCAGCTAACATGGGTCTGTAGAACAGCAACCGACGCGTCATCGCTATCCAAGTTAATCATGTTCGTGTCAAACGTCGCGTTTCATGCCCGGGTGGCAACCAGTAAACGATGAGCGCAGTGCGCAGTAAAAACACACAAAAAACCAACTCTGGCAAAAACATTTACAGCAAGCCGTGGATTGGAGGAAAGGTCGATAAACAGCGTCACAGAGCAGCTGTGACCCGTCATCGGCTGGTGGCCGTCCAGCCGGCGCCGGCCAGTAGGACAGCAGGGTGGGCCCGGGCCGCAGCCGATACAGCCGGGCCGGGCCGGAGACCGGTGTCCCTTGTCTCGTGTTCAGTATGACCGGGCACTGTGTTCACGACACGGTGAACGGTGCCGGGGGCCCGACGGTGGACCGCCGCCGGCGACAGCACGTCTGGACCACGTGGCCAGCTGCAGCCGCAGGAGAGCGGCCGGCCAGCCAGCTGCAGCGGTCAGCAGGCCCGGCCGACCGCCACCCAGCCTCCCAGCCCGTCTGACCAGCCTCCCGGCCCGGCTGACCGCTGACCAGCCTCCCGGCCTGTCTGACCGCCGACCAGCCTCCCTGCTCGTCTGACCAGCCTCCCGGCCCGGCTGACCGCTGACCGGCCTCCCAGCCCGGCTGACTGCCTCCCAGCCTCCCAGCCCGTCTGACCAGCCTCCCGGCCTATCTGACCGCCGACTACCCTCCCAGCCCGTCTAGCAGACGCGTCTGACCAGCCTCCCGGCCTGTCTGACCAGCCTCCCGGCCCGTCTGACCGCCGTCCAGCCTCCCGGCCCGGCTGACCCGTCTGCCTGACGCCGGCTGGCGCCGTTACGCCACCCCAAACTCAGAAACCAATAACTGACGTCAGCCTAGACATGCCCCAGACGGCCGAGTCAGTGAGTCAACCCAGGACTACACATGTCCCGGATAAGCAATGAATGAACCGACGCAAGATTACAGCTCATAGCGTGTAAACGATTGGACATTAGACTGCAGAAGCCACAGACGTTAAATCACTAAAAAGACCGGCGCCTCCAGCGGCCATGGCGCTGACGTAAAACGGGGCAAGGCCCACGGGTCACGGCTTATCACATTTGCAAAACACGAATCCAATGTATGAGCAATAAACACAGAAAACATGGTGCGCTCTATAAAAAGAGACCTTGCGGTTACTGAGAACTTTCGAAAGCCACCGAACTCATCGTTAAGCTGCACAAAGAATGTTTGGATGTGTTGTGTACACCATGAATTACAAATCTGCCCGCTGGAACACCGGTAATGTGATTCAGCTATGCTGGCTTTGACGGCGACAGCAGGGCTGACCCGGCAGGCCAACTCTCACCGATGTCATGAGGCCGGCCACCAGCGCCGCCAGGCCGGGCTGCACCCTATCGTGCCAGGCCGGCATACGGCCCAGCCTCCGAGAACGGACCGGCCGTCACACCAAGCCGACGCCGCGTCACGAACGTGACGACACTTCCGCGAACACTCCGTCACCGCGTCACCGCGTCACCGCCGCCCCCGCTGTCTCCGCCGGCCCAGAAGGTCCGAATCAGGCCCACTCGAGCAGCTCGACTCGGCACGACTACCGAAACAGCCCGCAGCACACTGTCGGAGGCCTGCCCTCGACTCGGCCGGTCCAGCGGAGACCTCGGTGGGCTCGGACCGACAGAGAGCCGTCGGGCCGCGGCTGGCGCGGCGGTGGGCGGCTGACTGCGGCTGACTGCGGCCGGCCGCCGGCCCACAGCACAGCTCACAGTCCGCCGCCGGCCGCCGCCAGCGCCGCACAACGCCACACGCTAAAACAAACAGAATGGTTAGCCAGCGCGCCGTACGCCGGCCTGGTTCGGACCGCCGCCGGCCGACCCAGCTCGCTCTGCCCTAACAGAACCGGGCCACCTCACACCTCAGACGCGCCAAACATGCGCTGTATCAACAGGTCCAGAATGGGAACCGGATGCGCGTAGGTTTAGGTGATATCATCACAACGTACTATGCGCTCTGTGTGCTTGTCAGAAAAGGATATTACGACGCGCAAACTTCCAAGCCAGACTGTTTCTAAGAAGCAAGCCTTATCCAGAGGTCAGCCCACATATCTGAAACTGCGTAACCACAAAGGAAGGCTCCTTCCTTCCTGCTGTTTTACCATTCACCAACCACACTGCTGAGGGAATTCCACAAACTCGGCATCTCCTACCGGCGGACATACTTGATACTGAAAACTCCAATGTGCCGATATGAACGATAACTACAGTTTTCCCGTCAAAACGACGGAAACGCGGGAACGAAGAATCGTGAGGGATAAACCGAATAACCGAATCATCACCAAACGAACAAGAACTAGGAATTCACTGTCACCATAGGCGTAGGAACATGGGGGGGGGGGGGGGGGGGGCCCGGGGGCCCTGGCCCCCACTTTTCGGCCAAAAATTTAGCTAAAATCTTCAATTTGCCTTCAAATACAAAACTGAATGCGGCAAATGATTCATCAAAGCGAGGGGAGTCTACATCTGCCCCAAAAAATCATAAAGGGGTTAGTTTTCCCACAAAGTGAGATCAAAGTTTCACAGGCCCCCCCCCACTTTTCGTGACGTTCCTACGCGCCTATGACTGTCACCCTTACAAAGCAGCCGTTGCCACCAAAGGGCGACAATGACTCCCCCAGCACGTCGGGTCGGATCGAATAGCGTTAGGTCGGGTCGGGACGGGACGGGACGGAATGGGACGGGACAGTAACATCTGGTGCCAGGCGGCCGACTGCCGAGAGCCAGTAAAACGATAAAACAGACAGGAAACACATGTGACTGAACAAACGACCCGCACAAAAACGACAATAATCGGCCGAGAAAGTCCGAACGGAAACGACGGGAAAGGCGGCACTTTGTTCGGAAGCCTTTGAAGTTGCACCAATGACAGGCGCAACACATGCATTAGGCACACCAAGAAAGCCGTAACAACGGCCACCGTTGTAGCCTATAGTTACCGTCATGCTTGGCTGTTGTGGATGTATGTGTCGGCGGCGAAGCGTCACGATCGTGGCAGCGAAGTTCCTCATTCACCACAGAGCACTGGACAGCGCGGGCGGCGGGCGGGCGGGCGACCTCCAGGCGCGCTGTCAACTCACTGAGAGGACGGAGCGTCCCTCGGCGGCCGCCGTCACCGCCATGCGCCCGGAACCAGCGCCGTAGCCGCCGCCGCTGGCCGGACGTCCGGTGGCCGACGATAGCGGCTCAGCAGGCGCAGCAGGCGCAGCGGCCGCCGCAGCCGGCCCGCACAGCTGACGTGGCCCGGCAGAAACGACACAAAGATCGCGAACGATGTCGGAACGCCTTATACGGAGCCGCCGAGACAGCCGTCGGACAAAGGACGGGGAACGGCGGCGTGTGTCCAAAAGCGGCCGCAAGGGTCAACCGAGAAAGATCGGGAAACAATCCATGACGTCACCGACCGCCATACAGTCGTGGCATACTCGACCAGAATCCAGGTTCTTTCGACCTCTCGGCGTCCGGCAGCGCTGTTTAAAGGTAGTATGACTACTGACATTGGCGACATGGAGTTATGGACATGGAATTGTAGGGCAGTTTTTTCTGAATCAAGTCCTACTTGCATTCCTCCAGTAAAGCCCTAGTTGCTGAGAAATTCCGTTTACCCCAGCATAGGTATGGAATACAAAAGTT
>JARFNZ010129932.1:0-11352 GCA_031763405.1 Balanus nubilus
GATTTCTGGATAAATACCCCGAAAACGGGGAAATTTGACCTATGATGACCTCTGGTGACCTCAATATTGACCTGAGCGAAAAAATGATCGCAGTAGTTTCGAAATTATTTTTGACGAGCTTTCGAATGCCGTATACCGCTTGTCGCTACCTGGTCCAGGAGCCGAGTTAGAGGGGGCGGGGGTGTTCAAACACCCCCAGCAGGTCGTGGAAAATCAGGAGGCCCAGCGGGGCGCGGGTTAACATGTAAGCTCACTATTGTAGTAATTTTCTCAATTGAATGCAATTGTGAAGCCATTGCGCACATAAATTTCCACTCGCACTTAGTGCAAATACCATAGTGAAGTTTCCACCCCATGGCTTTAATAAAAAAAAACACCAAAATTCGTCACGGGACAAAGTAAACTACCTCATTCGTCCCGGCCAATTTTTCCGAGTTCCTGATCGCCCTGCAGATCCGGTGCGTCTCCTGAGGCCGTCACTAGCCATACCCTGCATCGCCCCGTCATTTTCCCCATGGCTGCCACCACGGAACGGCCCGGCGGCGGCGGCACCATCCGGCGGCGCGCCACTCCTCGTCACCGGTGTGCCGGTAATGCCTCCGCCGCGCCACTAACGACCCCGCGGCGCGTCACGCCATCGGGTCACGACCTTGTGCACAGCCGTGATGCGCGGCACGGATCCGTATCACGATCCCTATCACGAAGAGGCGACATGATCCGGGTGACTGTGACCTGGTTCTTCAGGCTCGGTATGAGACACGGTGCGGAACTGGGGATGGGCGGCTCAGGGGCAGTCATTCACGTGAATCATTCATCGAATCACCCTCTCGCGATCATGTCATGAATCGTTGATTAAATCATTCATACAAAGAAAATAGGGTGATGTAATCATTCATAGCACGATTAATCACTCTTTTCTTGGGGGAGGCAGCAGAAACTATACAAAAGATAGCCCACCTTCCTAATGGGGAATGGAACTGGGTCAACACACGTCAGGATCACTGTAAGCTACTTCATTTGGTCTGTTAACATGCTCATTCCGAATGTATGCACTGTTTTTTTTCTTCACACTTACACATTGCTATTAATTGTAATTGAATCATTCATGCATTATTAATTGATTGAACCATTCGTAAATACTTCACGAGGACGTCAGCCCATGCATCACTGCGAATCGTTCACCAATGGTAATGAGTAATTGAATCATTCATGTTTGACGGTCAATCATGATTGAATCATTCATAAAAAAATGAATCATTCACAAATCTGCTCCGGGACAGAGCTCGGAGGCACGGCGGTAAGCCATCGTACCTAGGGGCGGCTCGGAGGCACAGCTCGGAGGCACGGCGGTAAGCCATCGTACCTAGGGGCGGCTCGGAGGCACGGCGGGGAGCCATCGTACCTAGGGGCGGCTCGGAGGCACAGCTCGGAGGCACGGCGGGGAGCCATCGTACCTAGGGGCGGCTCAGAGGCACAGCTCGGAGGCACGGCGGGGAGCCATCGTACCTAGGGGCGGCTCAGAGGCACAGCTCGGAGGCACAGCTCGGAGGCACAGCTCGGAGGCACAGCGGGGAGCCATCGTACCGCAGAAACAGTGAGGTAGCATGGCGAAGACAGACATCCCTGAGATTTGCTCAGAGGACAAATGACTGATAGATGACTGATAGATGACTGATGGAAAGATGACTCTCAGGGGTCTGAGAGTTAAATCAGAGGGATGTTTCTAAGGGATGACTCTCAGAGGTCTGAAGGACGAAACTGAGGGAAATATAGAAGCCATAAGGGATGTCCCGAGGGCTAGCTCCTTCAACGACTCCACGGCACAGCGGACAGTGGCACGGAAGGACAGTGGCACGGAAGGCTGAAAACGGGGAGAGTGATATGGAGGAGGAGGTGAAAAGAGAGAGAGGTGAAGGGTGACGCGAGGGGAGAGGGAGGGAGGAAGGGAGGCAGACACGCGGGAACGTCATGAGTGGCTGACGGCAGCCCGAGGTCCCCGCTGACGGGGGCCCGAGGTCCCCGCTGACGGCGGCCCGAGGTCCCCGCTGACGGCAGCCCGAGGTCCCGCTGGCGGCGACCCGAGGTCACCGCTGACGGCGGCCCGAGGTCCCCGCTGACGGCGGCCCGAGGTTCCGCTGACGGCGGCCCGAGGTCCCACTGACGGCCGCGTCATCGCCTGCTCTGTCGCCCAGCGTCATCCAGGGAACGTAACTCACTCACGACTCACGCAACTCACGCAGGAAGGCGGGCCAAAACCACGGCCCGTGGTGTTCTTGAAAAGGTGATATGTCATGAAGCGAACCACAAAGAGCGTGATGTTACTGAAAACGGTCAGAGGACTTCAGAAGACAGTATCATAATGTAAATGCCAGAGATCGTCAAAGGAAACATCAAAGGAAACATCAAAGAAACATGCCTTCCATTTATGCAAGGGATAAAACTTGGCATGCATAGCATGTTGTCATGAGGGATTATCCAGCAATAACTCGCTGAACTTGAACAGATCTTGCAGACCGAGTAGAGTTAACTCAACAATCATCAGTGCGATTCCATTCGAAGTCTTCAATACCTTTTAGTCTCCAGTCAAACAGCATCGGTGAGGTCATTCAACCGCTACGCGCCGCGAGAGGACATGTTGTTTTTTTTTCGCTTGCCACTTCCAAACCGTTGGGACTAGCATTTTGGAACTTGGCGAGTTTTCCTATATTTCCATAACGTCTATATTTCGTTTTTGGGGGGAACTTATGTCTTGATGCTGAAGACCTGAAGTTTGAAGCTCAGAACAGCTTCTTCCATGAAAATCGGTCAAAAAACTTGCTCACAATGGCGTTTCGCACCATAATTTGTTTCTTTTTGGTCATCTCCCCCACTCATTCTTAAAAATTAGCTTACGAAGAACGACCTTGATATGGCAAGTCGAATGGTGTCTGTTTAAACAAATAAAATATCGGACAGGTTGTTCTAGATTAGGTTGTTCTAGTATATGTTGTAGGTTGTTGTTTATATGTTGGACATCTTTCGAAAGCGGGGTGCAGAATCAGTCCCCCCTCGCTAACTTAAGTAATTCTGACCGCCTGGAGAAAAAAAAGAGTTAAATCTTTAAACAAGTGAAGGCTAATCAATGTCAGTTGCGTGAAAGACATTCCAAATTTGCTAACAGTTTCTATTGCAAGCTGGAAAGAAGTCCCACAAGCTCCGCATTTTGTCAGGAAATTGTCCCCCTAGGCGCAAACCTTTTGAATGCTCCGCCAATGGTTATCAAAGCTCCGCCAATGGTTATCAATGCTCCGCCAATGGTTATCAATGCTCCGCCAATGGTTATCAATGCTCCGCCAATGGTTATCATCAAGTCCATAACTCAAAAGCTTCGGTCAGATCAAAACTTAATATGGTCACGTTACGTCCAGGCGTCCAAACAACATAGGTAATAATCCGACATAGCTAGCGTTTAAGAATCACCCTGGCCTATCACAAAGAGAGCACCGTCAGTCACGGCCGTTCCAACGCCGCGCTGCCCCTTGGCACGAGCCGTGGCATGATGATAACGCGGATGATAACCCACCCACCACGACCGTGTCCTTCTGGCGGCATGATGATAACGCTGATGATAACCCACCCACCACGACCGTGTCATTCTGGCGGCATGATAATAACGCTGAGATGACACCCACCACGACCGTGTCATTCGTGAGAGCAGGAGGGATGCGACACTGGCCATGATAATAACGCTGAGATGACACCCACCACGACCGTGTCATTCGTGAGAGCAGGAGGGATGCGATACTGGCCATGATGATAACGCTGATGACACCCACCACGACCGTGTCCTTCTGGCGGCATCGGTCTGGTCATTTGTCTTCCTTAACGCAGCGGCTTTAGAGTTCACGAGGTGCTAGATGTGCTGTCACCATGAGTGAGACCAGGGAATAGGCGGTGTCCTTCCACTGAGCTACCACGTCCCAGCCCCGTGCCCATCGAAAATCACAGCACGAAGAAAACGCTTATCTCATATGCTCAGCCCTTTCAGCCCTAAATATAAACTTCAGTCTGGTTTACATATTTCCATCCGAAGTCGACTGGTTAACGAGGCCGCAGAATTTGCCGTAACCCGGCCCAGACCAGGGCAAAACATCAGAAAAGGCCCGTCAGATGTCGCGTGCTGTTTTTCAGGCGGCCCTCCGTTGGAGCGAACAATACACGCAGGGTTCGGACAGGTCTATTTTCCGGTCCGTTTTCCGGTGTGTCCAGACTTCCAGTTCTGGAATGTTGCAATCCATAGAACCTTTTACGGACTCAAAGGGATCTGGTAAATTTCGGCATAAAATGAGATAAGCTGGACAACTGCCCTATCAGAACTGCCATATCACAAAGTTATCAAATAATATGTCATTTCATAGATTGAAGTGGATCGCCAACACACAGCGCAACACAAAACAAATAACGACAGTCTAGCGACATCACATCATAAACGATGATACATCAATTATTAATTGACAGAATCAACGTCATAAGTGTTCGTCCTTGTTTATGCATGTTTGGGAGCACATCAACTTCTATAACTTGAACAATTTGAACCTCTACAACTACATGTCGACTTCAACAAGCACTTCAGCGTCCACGGAAATGTTTATTCAAGACACATACACTTGAGTAACAGCACAGGCCGCTGACGGTATGTTACTACATAATTTCTGCTACAAAATGTTTATCAACAATCAAATGGCCGAGGGTCAGTTGCAGCCAGTCAGTCACAGCCGTCACAAAAGCGAGACCTGCCACTCGGCCGGTTCTGGGTCACGGGTCACGGCCGACAGACGAGCCGGGATCACGGTGTCCTAAGACCAGTGAACGGCCGACAGACGAGCCGCGATCACGGTGTCCAAAGACCAGTGAACGGCCGACAGACGAGCCGGGATCACGGTGTCCAAAGACCAGTGAACGGCCGACAGACGAGCCGGGATAACGGTGTCCTAAGACCAGTGAACGGCCGACAGACGAGCCGGGATAACGATGTCCTAAGACCAGTGAACGCCGATCACGGTGGCCTGATGTCCGCGTTTACGTTCAACGCCGCCTGTTGCTGGGGCCTGGGGAGCTGCTCCAGTGTCTGTCCTGTTCAGGGATCAGCAATGGTCACTGCTAGCGAGCTTATAGCCAAAGGGAGGCCGGCAGTGCGTCGGATACTGCTATTGACAAAGAAAGTTATTCCAAATACGCTTTATTATTCCAAATATTTTAGCAGAAAATCAGCCTATAAAACGCTTAAAATACGGGACTACTACGACTGATTGTCCGGTTGATCTTCCCGTGCGTTCACCTTTATTCTTGAATGTCATGAACGATGTTTTTATGTGAGTTGATCTTGCCGCTTTTTGTCGACATAAAACATTCCTTCCTGTCAGCTGATGACTATATCAGACGAGGGCCCGGAACGGTCATTGTTTCTTTGGTGGAGAGCACCAAAAACAAAGGGTTTGTTGTTTGTATATGCGTTCGTGGAAAGTAAATAAACTGTTCGTTGATTCGTTCGTTTACGAATTTCATTATCAAGGTCATATGTTCACCAACTTTACTATGAACACCAAACCTTTAAAATTTGGTCCTGATAAAATGGTAAAAATGGGACGAAAATTTGCACAAATTTCGTTTTTTCAGGTCAAAATTTCGAAGGTGACGTGTTCGTGAACATAAGGGAGCTGTTTAATATTTGTTTCTTATTTTCCTTTGATGACGCTATTCTTTGTGAACATATCTGTTCACGAACTTTTGCTTGAACTTGCTTGTTAGGAAAAATATACAAACAAAAAAAACACGCAAATAAACGACAAATGATAGTCAATAACCAAGTGGATATAGAAATGGTGCTTTGTGAAATCAATGTTCAGTGCCAGCGGGTCATTTCATCCGCACGATTAATCAGTTCAGTTCAGCGTAAACTAGTCCGGCGTTAGATTAGTAGTTAAGATTATCTAAGCTTATAACACGTCACGAATCTATCGTCACGAATCTATCGTCACGAATCTATCGTCAAGAATTTATCGTCACGAATCTATCGTCACGAATCTATTGTCACGAATCTATCGTCACGAATCTATCGTCATGTATCAATCTAAGGATACAACTACAGTTAGCTGCCGATGCTCCCGAAAATGTCAGCTCAATATCGTCGGGACTCAGTTAAGTCCAGTCCTGCGTCAGGTCAGTTCAATCCAGTCCTGCATCAGCTCAGTTCAGTCCAGTCCTGCATCAGCTCAGTTCAGTCCAGTCCAGACCCGCATTAGCTCAGTTCAGTCCAGTTCGGCATCAGTTCCTGTAAGTTCAGCACCATACCTGGTCGTGTTGCTCCAGCACCAGTACGCGTTTTCCGGCCTTTGCCATGATGGCGGCTGCGGAAAGACCTCCAATGCCGCTACCGATCACGATAGCATCGAGATCGGACGGAACGCGGTCAGCCGCAAACGCTGGGAAAACAGAGACATCTGGTGAGGAGGAATCAAACTAGTAGTACCGGATACCGTCACGGCGGCGTTCACGTCTGTCAGTGGATGAAACTGAAGAGTGGTGGTGGTGAATTGGTTTTTACGGGTGCGTCAACTGCTAGGGTTATTTGCGCCCAATGAAACTGAAGAGCTTCAACTGCTTAACGCTTAGTGACAACGGTTAAAACCGATAATGTACAATGCCAACACTGTGTATCGCTAAATTGTTAATGGGATGACGGCGAATGTGTTCGATAATATTCATGCAATATGAAATTAAATGACAGCATTCAGAAGGCACAGTTGATTGTCAAGCTTGAAATTGGAACGCCATTTGCGCTTGACATGACCTTGAGAAAAAGGTCACAGGTCATCGAGGTCACGGTTTCGAAATTTTCCCTTACATATTCAGATCGTGATCGATGATATCCAAAAATTAATTTCCTGAAGCGTGCGTAGACGAAGAACGACATTGTAGACATTGAACGACCTCCCGGTGTTATATTAATTTCATCGAAATATCACATTTTTGGCTGATCCGTGATCTTGTGAGGTAGAAAGCATAGGCCATTTCCCCAGAATTTCAACTTGAGATTACTTACACTCGTCTTTTTATCACATTTTAGCTACACGCGACTACTTGTTTCCACATATGAAGCATTTCATAAGTGCAACGTCCCAGAGGCTATTTTGCTCAAATTGTAAAATGAAAAAGCCACCCATAATTTTTTTTACAATAAACATTCAATCATTTTCGAACTAAGCGCATCAAAATCAACCAGAGACAATCCGGCAACCTGAGCATTTTAAACTTGACCTCTGTAAAGGACGGTCTACCGAGACCTGCCCTGCTAATTTGCTAAAGAAACTGGAAAGAAACATCGAGAGGAAGTGACTAGAGCTGATCACGAAAAGCGTGATTGTCTGACATGCCCCGCACATCAACGCCTTAGCTATGCACGTCATGGAGATCTACGGGCTCAAAGGAACCCGGCACCTGTCATATATTCTGAAATAGCTCAATCGGACTATTTTTGTTATCCCGGACCTGTAAAGCGCTGTAAAGCCTGAAAATTTGGTTGAATTGCGTCATGGACCTCATTGCGTCCAATGATGACGTCATCAGGGCCGTCGAGGCTAGCTGATGCTAGTACCTCTGAAATGAGTATGTTGACATACAATATGACAAATTAAACTATGAAACGCATGTTTGCGGTTCAAATGGGTGGGCAGTATGAACGGAAGCAAAATTCGCGACAATACTAGCGACGAACGAGTGGACGGATTTGACTAAATCTTGGCATGCAGTGACTTTCTAATATTGGCTTAACCCTCGCCAGTGTAGGGGGAGGGGTTGCCACCCCCTCGGTTTTTTTCTCGAAAATAGCTCGCGTAAAAAGCAGCGGATCGCAACGAAACTTTTAGTACCTTAGTATTGCTAAATTTTACACCTACCCTGAAAATTTCGTAACCGTGACCCAGATGACCAGTGACCTATGACTTTTTTCCCAAGGTCATGACAAACACAAATGGCGTTCCGTGGCATATCGTTGCTTGTAACTCGTGCGCTTCCTGATTTTTGATGTTCAGGAGTATACAAACAGGTGTTACCATGTGACCTCCATGGTTCCCGATGAGGTCATGACCCCTCAAAGGTCAACCGAGGTCACTGACCTCTGATGACCTTGGGTGACCTTTTTCGATTTCCAGAGCTTTCTAGGGTGTTTTTATGCGCTGATTTCGAATTTCACATTCATTTCACACAAATACGGGTTCAAATGAGGTCATGACGTAGGTCAGGTCAAGCGAGGTCACTGACCTCAGATGACCTAAGTTGACCTTTGACCTTTGACTAGGAATAAAGGTCAACTGAGACCTGGAATGTATCAAAACGCATTCTATGGACCAAAATAAACGTCCTGGTCTTTAGAGCGAGACTCTGGGTTGATTAGAAGTCATTCTATCGGCACATTTTTTTCCCGATTTTTTGCCGGAGCGGCTTGCTCACATTTAGAGAGACTGGAACGCATTCAGCACAAGTTATCTTTATTAGGAGGTACCAGGCGTGATCGTTTTGATATGTCCGATTACGATGGCTTGTGCTTAATGGTTTGTGCTTATCGCATCAGATTGAGAAGCTTGTGAAACGGCGCACGGCTCATCTTGCTTTTTACGCGGTGTTATATCGGGGAGAATAGAAAGCTCTTTCGTGTTTGCGTGTTACGGTTCGCGCGACCGTAACCCCGAGTTTCTGTCTGTTCCTTCTTTTAGAATCGTGGCATCCATGAGTGCGCTTTTTTCTCGGTTGCCGCGTGCTTTTAACACTTTTTGCAGTCTAATCCGTCTTTTGACATATTTTATGATTCTAAGTCGACCTTGCTTCGTCTTGATTACTCTGTCGCCGAAGTATATCATTGTATCATGTTCATGATCAGTATGTTTGCATGTATGAATGAGGACCACCGTCAATGGGTTTTACCTGTGTGTGGCATAAATGAAATAAATAAATAAATGAAATGAAAATTAAAAATGGAATTCGGTGATTTCGGGTCATTGATCTGACCTCAGAGGTAACCAAATGACCCAGGACCTAAAAATTGGGTACCATTCGCTTCGTCTCATCACGAGCAACACGCTCGTATTTGCCGCGAAGCTCTAGCTCAATTAGGGGCGAATCGGCAGGGGGTTGCATCAACCCCCCCCCCCCCAACACGGAGACGCAGCAGTTTTGTCCTACACTGGCGAGGGTTAATGCAAACAACACATAACCGGTCACAACACAACAACCAGGTAGCATTTCTACATCAGTATGTCTGATTAAAAGAAGAAAAACGTAGTAAACTGCACAATCACCTGTAATTATCCATAGCATTTCGAATAAGATAACTGTTACTCTCTAAACCCGAGGCTATAGCGAACACCGTCCGCCAGGTGTTCGGTAAAGGGGTTTGTGAGCCACGCTGTGCACAGTTCACCTGAGATCCTGTACACTGTGCACCTCACCTGAGATCCTGCACGCTGACAGTGAGGTGCTCCGTGAGGAAGCTGGAGTCGGCCATCAGGTCCTCGTCGCTGCTGTAGCGTTGGCTGATCAGCTCCAGGTGACGCAGCACCTTGCACTGCACCATCTGGATTGAGTTCTCACGCTTCACGCTGGCGTCCTGCACCTTCTCGATCAGGTTCTGCGACGCAGCAGAGGCAACCAGTTATCTTTAGATGTACTCCACACTAGCAGATTAATCTAGATACGCTCACTGCACATATGCACAAGCATTAAACCACGATCATTTTCAATAAGAGTTCGTTTTGCGTCGTAGTCGCCAATGTATATGCAGATTACACAGAGCCAACAGAATAGCAAAATGACATTCCGAAACATCAGCACAAATGCTTCCTGCTCAAGATTTATGGAGGCCTTGGTAGAATGAAACTGGCACGCAGCGATTCGAACAGCATACGTACTTCTACCATGACATTGTACCTCGTAAGCAAAACAGTATACGAATGGAGTCGATAAATGTCTGTCTATTCTAAGAACGTCTTGGAAACGTAGCCGTTCGGAGTGAGAAGTGCTCGAGTCGTAACTTGATGTCGACTCAGGGGGGCAGGGCCTGTCGCAACTCCGTGAACGAACCCAGAACGTGTCTGTACATAAACAAAAGTTCCCGTAACGTGTTCTTGACTCAATGTAACGCTATGTACGTTATGTCCGTCCCACTACCTTATGTCTATTTTATAGAGACCCACAGACTGTTGAAATGGTCATATGTATAAAGGCCCGTCTATTTTCGCGTCTAATACAAATATTTCAAAAATTGATAAATGAAACTGCAGCGAATGATAACGCATTTATAAAAGCTTCATTTCGAGACAAAAATGCATTTAAGAATCCCAAGACTTTCGAACCATGGGCAAAAAACGTTTGCCCTCAGCCTGACAGCGAAAAGTTTTTGCTAATATTTCGATAGTCCTGGGGATGTGGAACTCAATCCTTAGCTTGTAATGCAGCTATTCATAATGTATTTCCAATAGAGGTAAAAAATAGGCGGGCCTTATATATGACCATTTCAACTCTGTGTTCCTGTGCATATATGTCCGCGCAGTCATAGACCGTACCCGGAAGGTGGCGACGCACATCCGAACCACCTTCTCCTTCTCTGTGTCGATCAGAATGTCGGCCAGAATCGGGATCAGGTTGTACCTGCCGGATACAGGCACACAGCGGACCCGCTCAGACACCACATGCTGATACCACTCGGCAAATCGGCCACTACATAGTGCGGCGCTACAAGCGGCCGGTGGTTTTGTGAATGGGAAGCAGACGAACTTTGGACAGTGTTTCCGCCATCACTTCGTCTTGTCTAAATCTTGGTGTCATTTTCTGGCATTTTCCCTCACATCCAATTCCAAACGTTATCAGATTATCACCATTGGCAGTCAGGATTCACCAGCACAGTGGAGGCAAAATAAATGTTTTCGCCAAACACGCAATGTAACCCTTATCAAGCCAATGTAGCAGAACTTAGCTAGTCTTTATCACCTAAATCAAAGGAATCGATGATTTAAATTCAAGTGAGGCGTCAAAGTACGTGAACATCAAACATAACAACGTAACGCTACACATCCAGTGTCTTCCACAAGTTACAGTTACATCCAGTGTCTTCCACAAATTACAGTTATATCCAATGTCTTCCACAAGTTACAGTTATATCCAGTGTCTTCCACAAGTTACAGTTATATCCAGTGTCTTCCACAAGTTACAGTTACATCCAGTGTCTTCCACAAGTTACAGTTATATCCAGTGTCTTCCACAAATTACAGTTATATCCAATGTCTTCCACAAGTTACAGTTATATCCAGTGTCTTCCACAAG
>JARFNZ010129943.1:0-11352 GCA_031763405.1 Balanus nubilus
CCTTTAACAGCATAGTTTTGTGGTCAAGCGCTTTCGGTTTGTGACCGAGACTTAGCCGAGGTCACAATCTGGCAAATTTAAAACGCGAGACCACAAAACGATTTGGCGATTTAACAATTTTTCGGGCTATAGCAACATGCTGAAATGATAATGCAGTTTGTCTTCACCGCCTACAAACACATAGCTTAGTGTCACTTTCGTGATAGTATGTGCCGGCGGCAATGGCAAACGAGCATCAGTCATACACTAAACACCTTTTGGCTTTTCTGTTGGGTCCTAAAAAGCTGTCAGGAACTCAGACACCGCGCACATTGCTGACACTTTCTCGCGATGCCGTTTTTGCCGAGTTTCAGACGGACCGTTTTACATATGGAGCGTGAGGCGTGCGGCGCAGGGTCCTCGCGGAGCGGAGATGTTATTTATTGATATGGTACGTGCGGTGGGCGTGTACTAAATTGGTGAAGGGACCGGGTTTTTGTCGCCTCTGATTAACATGCAGTGTGATACCTGGGCTGGACGTTTGAGGATAGTTCCGACACGGCTGCGGAGGTGGAGGTATCACAGAACAGGAGACGGTGTGGGGACCAGATGAAGTCACCCTGTCCTGGATGTGTGAGCATGGTTCTGTCTGACCATGGATATTTGTATCACAGGAAAGGAGACAAGCTCCGAACCAAAAAGAGACACGATGTGACAAATGTCTTATGTTACGCATTTTCGGCCACCTGTGTTCATACGACAATTTTTTAAGTGAACATTAAAAACGTAGCAATCTGGCTATTTCATTACATTTGCAAATCAAAGACCGTGCCGGAATTGTGCTTGATATCATCGGAATCGAATCCGACTCCGAAATCGATTCTGTTTGTATATAAACCAGAATCGGGTTCGATTCCCTTGACATCAGGGAGGAAGCAGAATTAGATGGAGTCAAGCATTTTTTTTAAATGATGAAATCTGAACCGGAATCAATGAATTTTCTTGTGATTCCGCGTTATGTACAAAATAAAAATCGTTCCGTACTATCATTAATGTCAGTTTTTGGGAAATATGTTTCTTTGGGCATACAGAGAGCCGAACTAAAACAAGACTGTATATTTTGTTTGCCTATTCAAGGCCAATAAACTTCATCTGTTTTTTTCTTCACTAAATAGGTGGAGGCCTTAAATAATTTTCGCTTCTCCCAATGCGATGTTTATTACATCTGGGCCTGGACTCGGCCGCATACACTAGCATAGCTTTCAAAATGCATACATATCCCTACATTTAAATTATCGAAGCTGTTAGCACATCACAACAATACTATAATACAGATAACTGAATGTTTAAATATTAAATTGAAGTATATGTCAAAATATTGCAAAATTGATTTTCAAACCTTCATCGAACATCCATTACATAAGCGGTCTCTGAAGAAGTGCCACGACCTTAAGATTGCTCTATATTGTTAATATCTTGTAACTGTAACATGAGCAAGAACTTTCTTTCCCATTTATACCTGTGCAATATAATTTAAGTATTGCTCTTTGTGTTTTTCGCGTCTTGTAAGAAAATTGTCACGTACAAATTGAAGGAATCAACGACATTTTTTTAGACCAAAGCATAACCAAAAACAACGGAATCGGAATAGGAATTGAGTTTTTTTTTGGGGGGGGGCCTGAAAATCGGATTCGTAATCGCTACTCCACGTAAAAAATATCAGTTGGAGTCGGAATCGGAAACAGCTCCATCGGATTGACATGGAATCAGAATAGATTGTGCTGAAGCGGAATCAAGCACAGTGCTTGGAAGTACTATTTTAGAAGTTTGAGTTACTAAACAGATAATTCAAACCTCGCTCGTTTTATGTGACAGAACGTCAATAAAATCTGTCATGAGAAGAATACCACCCTTTTCCGAAGTCACAATTTCTGATGAATCACAATTCACAATACATTGTAACTGCCGGCGCTTCATTCAGGTGTGGGTGGAATACAATCGGAGTTATCAAACGAACATTCCAATACGTCCAGTCCCATTATAGAGAAATGCTGCGTAGGCACGTTGAGTCAAGTGGGCGTTACCAATTAGCACCAGATACGAGTTGAATCGTCTAGCAGAGTTCTGTCTCTCTGTATCTGAGATGTCACGAGCAATACATTATAGCGATCGTATCGACATCGAAAGTATGCGCCACTTACCGGCCATTATCACTTAGCGAAGAACAAAAGCGATGTCTTCATTTAGCCAACAGTGCTACCGTTCTTTAGCGACCAATTGCCTGTACGTCTTTGTAATTTGAACCGAGATGGATTTCAGCGACATACGTCGGCCGTCGCCCCACTAACTGAGAATGGACCGTGCAAAAGTCACGTGCAATTAGTGCACAGGTCAGTCAACCAATCGGAGTGCCTGCGTTTCAGTCAACGAGAAGCATACACATCAACAACTGATCGTTGCATACATACGCACACCAATCACTCGATCAGAGCACTGTGCACATCAGTCAACTGTTCATTGTGCACATCAGTCGACTAATCAGTGGATACATCAGTCAACAGATCAGTGATCAGTCTTCACATCAGCCACCTGATCGGCGATAGCATCGAACAACCATCCCATCCAAGCCAACGCTGGCTACACCGGTCACTTGCTCGAACTAGTCGTGATGAATTATGGCTCGAACTAGCGTCATATCAATCCGATATTTACCGATTTTCGTAGTTTTTGTGTGTAGCGTCAGGCCATAACGCTTTATTACCGTCATCAATATCATTAGAGGAACAATGTTCCCGTGGTGGTCATTGTTATCACAGATCAGACCTGTTGAGATAATTATGTCACCTGCTGCGTTGATTACAAGGCTACAACCCTTGATGCCTAGCAAAAACCGGCGAAGCTTTTGTAAAATGACTTATTAGAAAAGAAGCTTACATAGTTTTTGTTTTACGGTTCTGGTACATTCCTCTGCTGAGGTTGATGGCAAAGCCGTCGAACATCTCGTTTTGTTCCGTCGTCTCTTCTTGTGTCAGTGCGCAAGAAGTGATTTGAAAACAAAGTTTCATGAGTATTCCAATGAAAAGAGATTGCTGATGGATTATTTTGCGCTGGTGTAATATGGGCCTGGATTCAGGCACTGACCACAGCTAGAAGCTCCAGAAAAATACAACTGCAGGATACTTTCATTTGTATTTTCATCTTTACCATCCATTACTCATTTTTGCCTCTATCTTCTCACCTACAAATCCTCATCCTCACCTCATACATCAGCTCATACTTTATTTATATATTTTCATTACATCATTTTTGTAATTCACCCACTTTTAACTATCGCTGTTAGATCACAGTTTCCTCGGGCGATTTTATATTACAGGTGTCAAGTATAGATAAGTACTGGCGTGATGATATATAATTTAATATCATGCCAGTGTGTGAGTGTGTGTGTGTGAGAGTGGGGGGGGGGGGGGGGTTGCGCGTATGTGGGTTTTATCTATGCGACTTCACCCATATATGGGTTATACCGTCGGTGATAGTGTGAAACAAATAAAATATAAAATAAATAAAAATAGGCAGTTTCCTCCCCTCTCCACTTTGGCTATGGATCAAATGCGAGGTAAAGAAAAACGTGATAAGCTAAAACATGTCATCCTCGATCGCCGTTAAGATGCGTTCAAGGTATTAGGAATTTGTTTGAATATAAATTAAAAGTTTAACAATTTTGCTACTGAATTACTTTTGCAAATCAAACACAGTACCAGACTTGTGCTTGACTTGACTTGGGATAAGTGCTGAAACGTTAGCATCGTTTATATAAAGTAATCGCACACCGTGGCGCCTCCTGCATCACGTTTCGGTCCGACAGAGACGAAGAACTGGATATCTTAGTAGCGTCACCCGCTGCTCCATCTGATGTCACCGCCCGCGCCGCCCCTGTCAATTCCGACACATCTCAGTATTTCTGCCACCTTCATCACCCAATGTTACAGCTCGCACCGTCCTACCCACTCAGGGGTAGGACTACCAACGTGAGGACTACCAACTATGCGGAGTGCACGTTGAGGTTGGCGGACGAAAACAGGCACCCGCTATCAGTCACTAACTATACCGGACACTCGTGCGACATATCGAAGTTGAATTCGGTTTGTCAACTTTGAATTCAAAATAAAAATGTGATTTTACCGGCTTGAACTTTGAGCCGTCGGCCTGGTCCCCGGTAAGACGACGATGGCAGATGCCTTTTGGCAAACGTCACCCTCATTGTGAGCCCCGCCATACATCCACGAGGCCTCTCGGACACCTACCGCCACCTGTCACTGACGCCACTGCTGCCGCCCCTGCCACTGCCTGTCCGTCTTCCTCCCTCCTGCCAACCCCCAGTCACCCCGCGTGACACACAGGGCGTCTACTGGGACAGGCGGACCGAACATCGCCCACAGCGTGTATAAAATCACAGGAACTCTCCCTCGCTATCACCCGACACATCTGTCACGAGCGGGAGCCTCAGTGAGAGGTGTCCCGGGGAAGGGCGACAGAGTGAAGAGGACTCGACAGGTCGTTCGAATGCCATTGGCGTGACGATTTGTCAATGCAGAACTCCCGCGGAGATCAAAAGACAGTGCAATGCTAAAAACTGCCGAAGATCGTAGCCGTGCCATCAGATACGATTCCGAGACTGCCGTTGAATATCGCGGGATTGATGAAAGAGGTATTGTCCTTCATACCTCCTAAATCAAAATGAAGGCAAGGAAGCCTCATGCAAGGAAAAAATTCGTTACCAGACACATTAAATGGTCATATGTAATCGTCTATAACTGATAAAAATACCAACAACCTTTAGCTCAGAATGGCAGCATGAACGTCGCCCAAAATAAACTGTAATAATGCTCACAAGCATTCCGAAGCGTGGGAATACATTTTATCACGTCGATTATTTACAAACCAGAGTCATATATTAGCGTGTTCAGTAGGAAGCCGTGTCAGATGCCAAGCTCTCAAGGAATCATAAATAATAATGGACATTGAATAACTTGTATCTCCACAATCAGCCCATAAACGGCCAGCTTGCATCAATTTCACTAGTTTCACAAGCCGCGACATCAGTAGGGGCTCATAAACATCACTTACATACGCTTCGCTGAGACACGCTGTCACCGCCGACTGATTTTAATAGTCCGATAATGTCCGGACAGCTGTCATGGAATCTCCGACTCCACCCACGGCCTGGCGAGTCCGCAGCCCCAGCGGCATCGGGCGTTTTTACGAGCACATGTCCCGCGAGACAGTTGGGTCCCGATGGCTCGGCGATAGCGTTCGAAGTGTGCACGGTGCACGTCACCAGACTAGGGCCAAACACAGGTCCGGCTTGGCATCACACCGTCGTGTCTTCAGCTCCACAAACCCGCATCGTTCTTCATAAGGGAAGGGCAGTCGACTTGGAGACCAAACCGGACGACCATTGGGCTAGGTACTAGGAAGAGTTTATCTCACTAGGAGCGCGGGGAATCGTGGCGGGTACAACCACATCCAGCCGGTGAGCGTTTCTCTCCCTGACGAAGGCACGCTGGGCGGTCGTGGTCTTAAACCCAGCCGGTGACCGCTCTGATCTGACGTCAGAGTGACTGCGTGGCTAAACTGGCTCAGCGGCCCGTCAGTCACCGAGACGGCGAGGTGACCGGCGCGGTGATGGGCGCGGTGACCTGCGCGGTGACGGGCGCGGTGACCAGCGCGGTGACCGGCCGTGACGCTGAGGGGTGACCTGCGGCGACCCAGTGACCTTGACAGATAAGGTCTATCGGACAAGCCAGGAGATGTAAGCGGTGCAAGCAGACTAATGGAATAATAATGAGGAGCGGAATGGACGTAACTGGACAGTGAATAGAATGGATCCCGTGATGCTAGAAGCATGTAACGGAAATCCTTCCTTGAAGCACACAAGTGCAGTGAAGGAAAACGACTTCGTGTAAACGCGAATCCCTACAAAACGACTTTTATCACGTTTACGGGACCGTAAAGCAACTATAAAATGAACCGGACTTTAATTAAACTGAACGAAATCTCTCGATATTGTTCAAAATCGTTCAAACAACCATGCTAAAAAAATGCATAAATATGCATGCAACACACTCCCCTGTGATTACTGGAAGTTTACTACCGTTCTAAGCTTTTTTATGTTTTATGCTTTGTGTCATACATCCTACCATTGGATTGAGTCCACAAATGACTTAAAGCAATCATGAGTCCCCATGTGCGATCTGAGGCACCCTGCGAAAAAGTTGTAGTTGCACAAACCAAGACAACAAGCAAAGCGGAATTTAAGGCGAAATGCTCCAGCGACATGAAAAAAAATGGCAATCTATGTGGTCACGTTTAGTTCTACACCAATATCCGAGGTGCAAACGCGACATGGGCGTTAACGCTACAAGTGTTGCTGGCATAAAAAAATACCATTACTAACAAGCAGCGGCAAGTGTCGGCGCCATGATCATTATCAAGTCACGTGATCTGACGTGACACCTTGTACGTATAACTGTCTTAACGGACATTAACACAGAAAACTGCACGCTACTGACATAGAACGGGGGCGGAGCTATGGCATTTTTCTCTTTGGCTCGGAAATAACGACGCAGGCATGTCATAAATGAGCGTTAGCACGTGTTTTTAAACATAGGCAATGTGACAAATTCGCTCGCAGTTACGTTAATAGTTATTTTGATAGCATCCACTGAAGAAATGTCTTGAGACGTGCGCCATTATTTTCTTTCGAGAAAATCAATCAAACGCACTATGCAATAGGATGATTCAAGCATTCATACCTTCTCGTTGAGTCAATCCACTCGCGGTCGAACAGACCAGTTCCATAAGCCGGCCACCAACTCCACCCAAGCAATAATCATGTTTCACAAAGCCAGAGTCAAGCCGCTTCTGCAGGCCAACAGCGACATAAAGAAACGCATTAGCCAGCCCACAGTGCTACCATTGAATACAATCTGGGAGATATATCAGAGTGCCATTATGAACAGGGGCGGATGGCGTCTGCGCGGACGCTGCCCCTCCCCCCCCCCCCTTCTCCCCTCTGGAGGAGAGGACATCTAGAGCTGGGTGGAGGACCATCAGATACGACAGCGCACGATGGTGCGACACAGACGTAAATTCAACCCACTGCGGAGATTATGACGTCATAGTCGGAGAGGATGGAGACATACACAACGGTCCTTGCTAGGAACTGTTATCTGAATACTCCAGGGTGGTGAGTAAAGATATCATGTGGCTTAGAAGACACCCTAGTGAAATATGACGGTGCCCTGAAACACCAAGCTGCATGGATGTATTTTAAATTGATACTTATTTCTCTAAAACATAGCATGACTGTCAGATTACGCAAAAGTGAACAATGATGTCATATCAAGAATGTCAAGAATGTCTTGCGAAACAATTTCAAAACAGCCCATGCAACATGCAACAAAATATTCTTACAGAGATGGATGAACCCAACCAGAACAAAAGCCACGACATGACCTATAGTGCTCAGAGAAGTCCGTTTCTGATTAATAACCCGGCAGCGAGCGACACTCCTTTTCTCTCTACGTCGCCCTGCTGTCCCCACCCAACACGACACCGTTCAGGTGAGCACCCGTACCTCCCACGGGAGTGCGTTGGCTGACGGATGGCGCCATTGTCCCCGCTGCATACAGTGGCCAGTGGTGACCGGAGGGACGCCGGTGTACGTGTGCGTGTGTGGGTCGGAGATGGTGAAATGAGCGGCCGATGGGAGCACGTGAAGGCTGCCGTGGTGTATGCCGGTGTACCACGGCAGACATAGGTACGCCGGTTGGGTAGTCAAGGTCTTACAGTAGGAGGTTTTGACACTCGGTCGTGCCTTGGGTGAGTATGGGGGTGCCAACGTTATGGAGGAGGCATCTGGGATATACATATACAGTCCAATGCAGCTGGACTGATTTTGATTGTAAAGAAAATTTAATAACTTCCGGGATCTCGAGCAGTTCACGCTCTGCCATCAGGGAATGTGACAAACATATTTCACATGATAAAACCGAACTATGCTAGTCTATTTGGTTGGAGGCACTGATCAAGTGTATTTCAAATAAAATAAATAGCAACGGCTAACGATCGGCGAAGAGCACAGAACCGATCACCTTGACACCAGCATTTCAAAGCTCCAAGCTAGAATACCTGGAAAGTATCTCTTTTCGTTAGCAGCTGCAAGGAATTGAACAGCGAAACGGTGCACTATACGCTGACTGTCAAATCAAAGGACGAAAAGTTGAAATTATGCATTTCAGAAGTAAGCACAGCTTGACTACGCAAATAAGTTGGCATCGAGAAAATCGGAGCATACAGAGCGCAAAAATCGGGACAAATTCTTATTCGCGAATACCTGGACCTGCCTACCTCCTTGGTCTTAGTTTTTTGCACAGCAATTTACAAACTCCGAGACGCTGGTCTTCAAAATCTCTGAACAAATTGAGGACGACTGATTACTCGATCCGGACATTCAACTATCCCCCAGACTTGTGTTACCATTCAATTGCTGCGCATGTTCTTGCCTTCTTTGTACGCGTGAAGTGGATCAGATAGCGGCCCAACATGCGAGGGGCGGGCTCCAATATGGCGCACGAGGGCGCGGCCACGCATAGTTTGACTGTTCGAAGATCTACCAATCCGGGCGACACCCCCTCTGTCCCACCCAATGGTAATCGAACCGATAGCCACTCTTTGGTTTATCGCTCCTCTCCATCGACAGCCACCCCGCCTCTTGATGAATAGGTAACAGAAGGTAGCAGTGGCGGGGTAGCAACTACAATGTCTCGACATTTTACGTCTAGGCTGAAAGGAAGTTCCTGAGACAAACAGTGTGACCGGAACGAAGTGCGCACACAAAGGAAAATAGTAAACACGTCAAATAAAGGGTATAATGAGATCATAAACACAGTGGCAACTGATGAAGTCTCTACTTGCTGAGGTTAGTGTCCTATGTTACCAAAGGAATTATCTTGTATAGTCCTCACTGTCCTTCAACACCTTATTAAATACAGCAGCTAGGCCAAGCGACACGCAAAGCTGTAGTCGTTAATGCGAGTTTTACTGGCTTGAATGCTATAACCGTCTTTTTGGACCCTAGCTATTGCAAAAGCAGCCACCCATTAATAAGTTTCGGCGCCCCGGGGCCGTTTGGGTGGCAATACTGGGAGGAGAGCTGGGGAGGCGAGCAAGATGGGCGGGATATTGGATATTGGGGGCCGAGCAGCTGTCGCGGGATAGGATAAATGTGAGACGGCGATGGCGCTGGAACGGCTAAACACTGCAAAACCGTGGATAATGTATTACCACTGAGGATAAGAGAATGTCTTACTCATTTCATACTCTTGCAGACAGACATAAAGTAGTTCCCAGAAAGGGGTCATAAATCTATGAATATATCTACAGCAAACAGCAAACATAGGGTAACAAAGGACTTCACAAGAAGTATCGAGTAAAAGATCTCGTGTACCATGGAATATCGCGATAAAGTTAAGCAGTAGATCTTGGTTCAGACAGGGGTTCGTGATAGAACATTCACATCGTTACAGAAGTGGACCACAATAAACTAACAAAAAATAGATACTCAGTTCAAATGAATACTATTTGACATGTGAGATTTAAGAAAAAATCCTAGGAAACAAAATACAATGAATATCATGTCCATAATCGAGATTGAATTACTTCGAAAAAAATGTTGGATCTCGGTTCCAGAAAACATGCAGCACTGCACGCACATCCGGTTGTTGTATTCCACGGATACGACACCGATATGACACCGATATGACACCGATATGACACCGATGTGACACCGATATGAACAACATCGAGACCACACAGCCTCGCAGTGGCGCCCTCGATGGAGGGCTCTACATAAGCCACAGTGTCACTACAGTGTCAGCAGGCCCACTCAGCGCCAGAAATGTGTCAGGGAAGCGGCGCACTAAGTCACCCGAGAGCTGGCATTCAGTGAGCAGTGGGCACCCTCCGCGTGGTGTCGCAATGTCCCGCTGTCAGCGCCATCTGTTATGCACGTGCGGGCCGTTTTTCCAGGTGAGGAGGGCGTGCCCCGTACGGAGACAGGTAATCTGTGACGCCCCCAGGGCCGGTCCGGCATGGGTTGACGATGCTATGCTGAGGTGCTGCACCCATGACAGCGAAGACTGCAGACCAAGTGGGTACCGAGAAAAGACGTACTGGTTAATTGCGGCCAGCTATTAATGCTTACAATGGGACATTATTGAGTTATGCTTAGTAGTTCACTAACCAGTAGGTATTTAACTGAGGCGGAATGGCTCTGGTGCACGCATGGTCATCATTCGTGCAGAGAACAGATGGCAAAGGCGCTGGCTAATTAAAAGGTGTCATTAATGATTCTTGAGTGAACGACTGCTCAATAATCATACGCTTTTGAAAACCTGCGGTATGTCCAGAGATGTGCAAGGTCGTTTGGCATCCATTGCGTTGTTCCTGCAACCCAGGATCCGGCAGAAGATCAGTTGCGGGCATTCCTAGGGGATGACTCTATGGAGTATGTGAGTCATTTCCGTAGTGTTTCTCACGCCATGAATGATAGTGGTCGAAGGTGGTCATCCAAATGGGCTATCTGACAATCTGTGTGCCTCCCATTTCGTAATGATACCTTATTCAGAAAACGTGGATCCACGAAGCTTTCATCGATTGGGGAGACAATAATTCACATGAAGCTGAATAAGCTCCGGCGGGTTCAGTATTCCAAGATTCGAAAGAGATGTGGTTAAAAAGCAGCAATATTCGTTTCAGAAGAAAAGTTATTCCGTTGACTTGCATAAGTTCTCCAAAAATGACTACTAAAAGGACATCCCAGACACACATTTCTCACTAAATCCTTCGCTTTCCAACGCATCATCGACATTTCACACATATCCAGAAACATAGGTTTTTACCGCTTGCAGTCGCTTTAGAAAGTACATTAGCATTTCCCTGTAAGCGTATGTCAGTGTGAGAGGCGCGGTACGCGGCCCCGCCCCTGCTGAGTGGGGACTCCACCCTCCCCTGGCGCCGGACAGGTCCGCCTGGGTCCGCCTGGGTCCGCCAGTAACCCGACCACGCACCATCGCCACCGCCACCGCCACCACCGCCATCACCGCCGCCGCCGCCACCACCGTCATCACCGCCGCCGCAGCCACCGCCGCCATCACCGTCATCACCGCCGCCGCCATCACCGCCACCGCCACCCGCCACCGCCCGCTAACACCGCCGCCGCCGCCCGCCACCACCGCTGCAGCCACCACCGCCACCACCACCACCGCCGCCACCGCCGCCACCCCCGCCACCGCCGCCGCAGCCACAGTCGGT
>JARFNZ010129964.1:0-11349 GCA_031763405.1 Balanus nubilus
AATCGTCGAAGTGTTTTCTGATTTCTGAGCTATTTAATGAAATAGGATCTGCGTCACCCACAGACGCGAATAAACATCACATGATGAAAAATTGCATAACTAGGAGAGTATCTCTGCAAAATGGATTCAATTGAAATTGAAATGTGTTAACGCTGTGCATCAGCATAGCCTGGCTCACTAAGGTTGCATAATATAGGCACTAGATTGTTTTCTTTGTTACTACTTTCTAGCGTCTTCTTTGTATGACGTCATGTATGTCCCATGGTCGTAGAATGGAACCGTTTCGTAAAAGTTTTAGGATTTACTCCCCAGAGTAAATTGTAGATTTTGTGAAACAGGGCTCTGGTCTGACTCATCGAGTCAGACCAAACGCTCAAGTACAGAAATTAATAAAAAAATGCACTGTGAAGGTTTTTATGTTTTTTGGATGGATCTGTATCATTGTTTTAACTATTTCGATGCCAAAATCGTTATGTTGCCGCACCAATCAGTGCTGGGACATAATCGTACCGACCAGAGTTGTGCTCATTTTGTCCACAACTGGCAAGTGACAGGTGAGGAATGTGAGGGGTCGGGATGGAGTCAGCAGAGGTCAGCGTGGAGGTGCAAGGTTAGAAACAGACAAGCATTAAAGACATATGGCTCCATTGTACAAAAATCTAGCATCTCCTACCGGCAGCGTTCGAAACTCTGCTGGCACCCAGCCAGGGACCAGAGCAGGTCCAACGGACGGCACCAGATCTTTAAATGAGGGTCGTGAAAACGGCTAATAGTTTTTTTCTGGATTGAGCCATACCTGCATTTCTCCAGAATAACTATGCTTTCTCTGACTTATTCAAATTCCTCCAGGACTGGTCTAGAAGATCAAAACCATCGGGTTTCTCCCAGATAACTTCTGTTATTCTAGAAGTGTTGATAACACTGAGATATTTACCCCCAAAAATCGCCAACGTAGATAATACTACAATACTATAAAATTATCCTGGTGATGCACAAATTTCTACTAAGCCAGAGCCTGGCACCTCCACCGCCACCACACACAAATTTGGTGAGCCCGTCATCAAGCCCGGCCAAAATCTGGCAGCTCCGCTCCAAGCCCGGTAGCCTATGCCTATATAGCCCTATTGCCTATATAGCCTATGCCTAAGTAAAAAAAAATGCTTGGAAGATTGGTACAAATTTCGAACATAGTATTGGTAAACTGGCGGTTTAATACTCAAGAAACTTCTACATTCCAATTTATTAGGATATTTAGCAGAAAGGTTTTACCTGTGTTAATATTTAATTAGTAACAACTTTTTGAAAAAATGTCCTGAGCCCGCCAGACCTGAGTACAGGGCCAGCATCAAGTCCGCCAGCCTGAGTTTGGGCCCGGAGCCGATCCCGTGGCCTGAAATTATCACCACTACAGCGTACCGTTCGCGTCAGCCAATCTGAACTCTGCTGGTGGCTGACTCCTCATCCATTGTCACAAATTCATATGACCTTTTTGAGGAAAAATAAATTTGAATCTACGAAACTTTCACATAATAAACTTCACATTGCAAACACGCTGTGCATGAAGTGTCTTATCATGCTCCACGTTATGGTGGTTACAAGCCGGACAAAATATGTATTGTGGATCACCTTAATAGCGTTGATTACGTAATCATCGTCCGTGGTCTTGCTTCAATGCTGCAGTACCTATTTGTTCTAATAAATATCGAAACGAAACAAAATGGGAATGAAATGCAAGCCGCAGAGGCTCCAGATGTGAATGTAACCACGTACCACCATGAAACGAATGAGTACAATATTTTATGACAATATATTTTTTGGGGGTAACTCACAACAGTAGACGCACTCCCTTAAACGCAGTTTCACAGTTACTGGTGGACATGTCAAAGCGGTATGATTTAAACCTGCGCCCGTTATCATGGTCGCAACATCGTCGGTGTGTTTAACTGCTGGAAAATGACGAAGACGAACCAGCATTTTCACACGACACACTACTAAAATCCACTCATTCCGCTTTCTAAGTTTGCTGTAAGCTACCCGCTGCAGCTTAGGCAAGCCATTTAATGTAAACATAATCTGACCACTGCAGGTTTTCATACACTAAACTCGCCCTACAGGACATCTGTCCGCGGAGCGTCGGTCGGATGACACGATTATATAACCAGGGAGTGCCGCCAACTGGAAACATGTCCGTGATTCGTGCCCGGCGTCTGGCTCCTCCTGCACCTGCTGGCTCCTCTGCACAACCACAAAGGTATCACGATGTGTGCCAAGTTTTCGTCGCTGTTCGGTGCTGCCTGTGCCGCGTCAGGTGTGCAGCATACTGCCGAACACATTCTGCCGGCAGTATATCGCCGGACTGCACCTCTGGCGCGGCCGAGGCAGCTCTGAAGACAGCGACGAAAACCTGGTGACATCTACGAAGAGTTTGTACTTTGTTTGGAAAACAATTTTGGGAAATCGTGTCCGGTCATAACATGTAATCACGGTCTACAATATTTCGAAGTTTTTAGGATCTGCGGTCTTTAATATCTATGGATCTTCTTACACTTTTTAGTAAAATGATCATGTAAAACATTTTAAAAATCCGTATATGCTCTGTTCTGCCGATCCGTTCGGTCATGCGCAGCTCGCAGCTCGCTGCGTATCCATATCTAATGAGCAGATATCGATCTCGGTCAGAGAGCACCAAGCTGGCACGGTCCTGGTGATCAGTGCAGCAGCAGCGGCAGCCAGCAGTGAGCACTGGGCAGGGCCGACAGGAAAAGACGGCCGGAGCATGGAATTCCCTGCTCCTTAAGGAGTGTGGGCAGGGCAGGGCGGTCCGGACGTGTGGCCCCGGCGAGGCGGTGGCGGTGGCCGTCCGTCCGTCCCGACACCATCCCTCCTGGAATGAGGACGCCGACTCTCTCACAGGCAGCTGGACGGCGCAGGAGCGCAGAGCGCGCGCCAATCAGTGCGTTGCAGCGCGCTGGCTTTCGATTGTTAATCCGGCCCTGCGGCCGCTCTCACCCTCGGAAAACCGAGCAGACGTTTTGACGACGTGTCGCTTTCGTTCCCGGGTCATGAAGGGGCAATTATCTATAGACGAGCCTGGCGATGGGAAACGGTGTTTCACGGAACGTTTTTTTTTTTAATATGCAATGTTATCACTAGTTAACGGCGTCTCCAAGTGAGCACAAATGCATATTTACACATATGTTTTTGTACAATTAGGTGTATGTTTATGGCTTTGTATGCTTAATTGGATATATCATTCTTTCAAAGGGGAAAAATAAAAAAGTGAACCAATCACCGAGGATTTTCGTGAATTAACATGGAATGGCAGTGCCTACTGCTTAGCCGTGCATGGAAACACATGCAGTGATAAGCACCTGGAGTCTATTGTTGGGCTGCATGCACGTGCTTTGCATAACGATTTTCCGATGTGTTTTACAATAGAAGCCGAATTCCCATGGCTCCTGTTCGTTGCCTCGTACACTGAATGAATGTACGTCTGAGATTTACATTGCGTCGTCATGAATATTTATCCTGCAAAAGCGGAGAAGTGACATGGTTGCTGGTAACTACACAATAACGAAAAATAATGAAACATGTAATGATGTATTAGGAGTTTCAAACGTTTACAGACGTTACAGGCCTAATACACACGTTTCTCACATAGGACGTCCATTCGTGGGAACCTCCTCGATAAACTGCTGGTTATGTCCATGTCTGCAGGTATACTCATGACAGGTATGCAAATGGTGTTCACACCTTTTTGCCGATATGAGCTTCGCCTGAACATAATGCATACTAAACGCGTCTGCCGCAGTGCCTGCACGAAGTAATGACTTTTGACTGAACACTGCCAACGGAAACGAATTCCGATTCTGAGCAAGCCACTGCATTTTCGCCGAACTATTTCCCCAGCTGCCCCGACCCGAATTCCATTACTCAATGCGGCACAAGCGCTCACACCTGTATGACCAGCTGCCTGTGACCGTCCACTGAACACACTGCCCAGTCGCCGCAGCGTGCCCGCCCGAACCAGCTGGGCTATTGACCAGCCCCTCCCTCCCTCCCTCCCTCCCTGCCTCAGTGAGTTGGTATTGACGGTGGGCACGTGCCGTGGCACACCGGCAGCCGGCCGGTCGTCCAGTGCCACCGGCCGACACCTGCCACCCCTCCCCTCCCCTCCCTCCCCTCCCTCCCTCCCCTCCCCACCCACACACAGGCGATGGTGATCGATTTTGGCCCCGGCTTCCGCTCCCCTGCAGTTATCGATGGCGTCACACGCTGCTGCACGCCGCCAGCTGTCTGACCACACTGGACAGTGACGTCATGATGTCGTCTTGCCATATCAGTGGTCTCCGCTGGTCACGTTATTCGAGACATTTTGATAAGTTCATCAAATCTGTACCATTATCTGCATCATGCTCATTGTAATATACCTATAAGCGACAACCAAAAGCGTTTTCTTTCATGATGCATCAAAACAGTTTCATGACTGTTTAACAGTGTGGCGCAGTGCTGTCATTACACGTCAACATTAATAACATCCGATACATCGTTTAATTCCGTTTTTCATTTTGCAAACTGCAATCACATCTCCTATTGCACAATCAACGTCATTCATTGAAGCACAGCATTCGGAATTCTCAGCCCCACACATTGTCCTGCCCTCTGCAGACCGCCAGGTATTCCCGACCAGGCAGCGGCACCTGACGTCACCATGGTGCCTCCTCTCCTGAGGGACCGGAGAATGTCTGAGGAGACACGCCCTCTGCGGCCGGCCGTCACGGTCCACCGAGGCCGCAGCCTGACGCCATTGTCCACCGCTCAGTGACGGCCGGACGAGTAATGAGCCGGTGTCAGGAGCAGAGGACGGCGTCATCAGCCTGACCGGCCGGAAGAGATGCACAATCGGCATGGCTAGTGTCTCCATCCTAAAGGGATATACAGCAACTAATGAAAATAAGGTAAATACAGCCAACTATCTTGATATTTCTGCAATAGATACAGCGGCCTTAGCGATTGGAGCCTATTGCATTTTCGAAGATAAAGTCGGTGCCAGAGGTTTGATATAGTCTATAAACTAACCAGGCCTTGGATTTAGGAGAAAATGTTGTTTCCGGGGTAGACTTCAAAAGGGTCTGCGAAAAATAACATCAATTTTAAAGTACCTAATTCATGTTTTCAGTGGCAAGTACATGTATCAGCTCTACCATATAGTTTTAATAAAGCATTATACCAGGTGAGATTGACGGCACGGCAGGCCGTTTTCTCTATCCTCTGAAAAGAATCTGCCCTGATACCCTTCACCTGCTGGCCTACTCTGCCGGACCTGGACAGGTCCGGACCGGGCGGGGTGACCTAAGGAGCCTCCTGTTTGACACGAGCCGCTGCCGACACTGGAGGCGGCGAGTTCTCCAGCTGCCCCTCCTGCCACTCCAGCACGGACGTCAGCAGTCGGATGTAGCGGATCGACAGCCGCAGGATCTCGTTCTTGGAGAGCTTCTTGTCGGGCGGGTGCGCCGGCACCAGTCGGCGCAGCTCCTCGAACGCGCCGCTCACGTTCTGCTGGCGCCATCTCTCGCGCGTGTTGGTGAACAGTTTTCGGATGACTCGCCGCACGCCGGTCTGTGGCGCTGCCGTCCCGTACGGGCCGGGGACGAGCGGCGGCGGCTCGAGCTCGAGACCCGCCGGCGGCGAGCTGCAGGGCGAGCCGCACTCAGAGAAGCTCAGCTCGCTCTCGGTCTCTGAGACCACGGGAGGGTCGGACGGCGGCGACTCCTGGTGCTCCTCCGTCAACATTCTGCAATGACACGGGTGAAGTAAAGTCATCAACTCATCGCTTGAATATTGTTTTGAATGTCTCGCCTTCGATAACTCGCAAATTTATGTCACAAAATATCCACAAACATGATAATCAGGCGAACAGGCGATTGTAGTCTTATTCTTGACTCTTGAACTTCAGTTACAGTGCCTTCTAACTCTGAATGAATTTGGCACAAACCGCAAAGTCTTCGAAGGAACATGCAACAAGTGTGTGTGTGGAGGGGGGGGGGGGGGATACGCAGTCACCATGTTCCGTTCTACCCTGTTCCGTGTTCTGTCATGGCATTCCTTGTCCTGGAATATGCTGCCTGTCCTGCAGTCTGATTCCACGTCCAGTGTTTTTGCTTTTGTATCGTGCAAGCACGCATCGGTGTTCGATTTCATGCGTAGTTCGAAAAATGAATCGAAGGATGAATAACGCCGTGGCGTGGCTCATGAAGTAATGCATCAATTGTCTCTGTTTAGGGTGGCATCATGCCATCAACACCGAAAACGCATTTTTTAATGAATGAATGCATGAATGAATGAATAAATGATTGAATGACTCATTCAATTTGCTCTCTGACTGATATGCGTTACAGGCCGGCAGTCAAACTGTTTTTCGGCGATATCTTTTTAATGAAGCAGTAGATTCTCACTACATTTTGATTAGGTTGGGAAGTTAATTCCACTATTATGGCTTCTCAACAAAAATTAACAAATGAAGTTAGGTACTTACCTTTTTTACGTAATGCGTAGGTCCGGTGAGTTCTGCTTAGACGATAGTGCTCGTTGAGTGCTTATGAGCCTCTGATTGGTTATTGGGGGGGGGGGGGGGGGGGGGCCGGGGAACTGGCCTGACGATCTGAAAGGAGATGTCCTGGGATCAAGCATTGACAGAATGTGGGAATTAGATGACGAAACTGTGGTGTCAAATTTGACTTTTTTTTTGTTAATTGAACATAACTTTAAAATAAAAGGGACATCCCAGTAAACATGCCGACGTCATCCCGTCGTCGGCCCGACGTCGACTGCATGTCGTCCCGCTGTCGGCACAAAGTCGGCTTCACGGTGGATATGCCCGCATATGCCCAGGTTAAGCTAACACCCAGCCGATATCGGGCCGACGTCGGCCCGACGTTGGCATCTCGGTCGGCATCGGGTGAACGTCGGCACAATGTCGGCTCGACCTCTTCCCGCTGTTCTCTCGATGTATAGCCGATGTTACCCCGATATCGGTCCGACGTCGGCCCACCGTCTGCTGCCATTGTCCCGACATTGACCTGCCGTCTGCCGAAATCGGTCCGACTTTTCCCCGACGTCGATCCGCCGTCTGCCGATATATTGATCCGATTGATGCGAAAGCCTGGCCCCAAGAGTTCTGCCGGCATTTACCGGACGCTTCTGGACTTCTACGTGCACTCAAAGAAGTATTTTTTCCAAACAATTCTGTATTTATATCAAACAAAAAATACGTACCGAGAGCAAACATCACGGCATGAGTGACTATCCCCAGGCTTTCAAGAAAGGTTTGCCACCAGGTACAGCCATTGTTGCACCCTATTTTAACATTATTTCAGGACATCAAAAATAGTATCAAGCTACCAAACCGGTAGACAGACAAGGCAATTGGATACTTGTACACATGATCATAGTTACTACGTGGCAACCATTTTAATTTACCCCTCCGTCCCAATAACACACACCGGATGGACCAAAGCCGGGCGAACTCCCGAGACACAGTAAAGGACATTGCGTACTTAACTTACCCATAGTATCTGCGAATCGTGTTGATTCATATTTTGGGAAGATAGAGAGAGGACTGTGTTTGTTTAAAAAATAAATGAGAATATAATTTTGAACGTGAAACCCGATGATCACATTATTTTGTCCGTACACTTCGAAATATTAATTAAACTTCCCCTTCAAATGTCGTGTAGTGATGGCGCGATTCCAGTCTTTCGAGTGTCGGCTAGGCTAGGAAAGGTATATACGGTTTTACTAAAACTAGTGCGAAAAAACAATCCTTGAATGAAGATTGCAGGCGATTGAGGGCGAAGTTTTTGAAACGGACTGAACTGGTTTAAGAGGGAAACTGGCTCTATCACATATCACGTTTTGTGTCTTAGGCGACAATGTCCCTTTTAATAAATACAAGTTTCTTTTTATTAAATTACAGGTCTCAACTTTTAATAGGCCGTATTGACACAAATTAGACGGGCACCTGAAACTGGCTGTCGAAAATTGGTAAGAAGCTAATGCGTTGTTAGTGATATCGCAAAAAAGCAGTGTGGCGGACAGTCTGAAGCGCGGAGTAGAATAAAGAATACTGTATCAAGTATACTGAGTTGGGAGTCACATGTTGTGCGAATGCTATATTCCTTGCACTGCCGGGGGTTCGCGCCGAACACAAACTACGGAGGGGGGGGGGGGGTGATTTCCGCCCCCCACCCAAAGATCTCGAAAACTACGCAACGTATCAACAAGCGGGGAACGGTGTTAGATAGATCGTGACAAGGGCTATAGAAACTGCCCAGGTCATTTTCAGGTCACGTCAATATTGAGGTCACCAGAGGTCAACGAAGGTCAAATTTTGCCGTACTACGAGTAGCTGGGACATTATTTCACAAATCCTCGATTATCTCGGGAACTAAGATAGCTTGAAAGAAACGGTAAAAAGCAATCGAAAGCTCTTGAAATTCTCTATCGCAGTGTTTTCGTCAAATTTGACCTCAGGTCAACGGTTTAGGCTACAGAGGTCATGAAAGGTCAAAAAGGCCATTTTTGCCAAAGCCGACGGGGCCAAATGGTCCCATCATGTTACTCTCGTCGAGACAAATCGAAGCATGTCATATTTGACGTGAAAATATCATTTTCAAAAATTTGACCTAAGGTCAAGGTAACGTGGTGACCCAGGTAGGTCAAGTTGGGTCATGATGCATATGAGTCGATGCGTCTGTATGAGACGAACACTTTGGCACCATTTTCACGTCTCTAACTTTATTCCTGCAAACGTTATTAGCAAAAAAGTGTTTGTGAACTCAGATGGCCTCGGATGACCTTGTAAGAGTTCACCGATCAAATAATGCATATATATCATCAATAATTGCCGATGGTAACATGGTTCTGAAAGAATGGGACTGATACGATGTGTATCCTTGAAATGAGAAGCATTTGAAGATTTCCTCATTGTCTCATATGGGGATGTCACCAAAATGACCTGACCTCAGGTCACCGACATAACCATCCGAGATATACAAGTTGTAGGTACTGATGCCATTATGTATTGCTGAAAGATTAAAATCCACCAGTAAATTATCACTATGGCTGTGGCACACCTGCAAACCTTTTTGGAGGTAGAGTCACGTGACCTGGACTGGTGACCTAACTTGAGATGACCTGGGGTCAAAATTGTTAACATCATGCGTGCAATCGATGTCCAAATAGGTGTGCTAAATTTGGCGGCGCTATGTGCTGCAGTTTTTCCGCTATCGACGAAAAACCTGAGGGGGAGATTCAACCGCCCCTCCCCACAGCAGGGCGGGGTTAAAAAAAACAAATCATGGAATAAAACGATCAGAGAATAAAATGTGGAAATTTGAGTATTTTGGGGTATTCTCTGGAAATATTTTACGTCGCAATTTGTGGTTTGTTTGGCTCAATATGCGGTTACATCTTTCTTAAATTCCTAAAAATGCCATTATTTGTTTATTTTGGTGTTGCGCATAGACATATACGAGTAAGCAGCTTCAGGGGCACTACTAGCCAGCACTAGTTGATATGCCTGCCATTTTGTGTACCCGATAACGTCTCTGCCGAGGATATGTGCAATCTCTGTTATATGCGTGTAAATTGCTACCGAAGTGCATTTGACGCATTTACTGTGCCGTAGAATATCAAAGAAACAAGGAAGCCCACCATTTCGTTCAAACCGTTCAATCGTGACAGACTGACTCCCAAAAAAAGGACCTGGCACCGCTTCTGCTGGACTGACTTTGCTCAAATTAACAACTCTCTGTATTCAATTGACCAGTTGCATGTTGATTATGATATTACGTTTGCATGCCTAATGAGATCAAACCTGTGAAATGAAACACACGGATTTTTACTGTCCATTATTCGTTCTGCAATACGATAATCAAAACATATACGTATATAATCAAATTCCCCCCCCCCTAAAGTTTCAGAAAACAGACTCTCCTCAAACGGTCGGCGATTGAGTCGAGACGACTACATTGACGCAATCGTAGCTTAGCAGCTCGGTAACAACGGCGTCGGTGAACGGTTGCTTCCACGGTGAGTACTCCACTTTTCAATTTTAATCAGCTTTCACAATACTTATGCACCATTAAAGACATGACTATATAAAACATACATCTAAAAAAGAAAACTGTATTTAGCTGCATGACGTCGTTTGAACTGGAAATTAAGAGAAATTAAATTAAATTTGGAAAAATTGGAAATTTAAAAAATAAAAATTGGATAAATTTGGAAAAAATTAAAATTGGAAATTAAATTTCTTTGCGTTGATTCCCGATACCGGATTCCCCGGAATCCCCGCTGTCCTTGGTGAGCGCCAGCTGTTGCGTTCTGAACGGCGTTTCCCGATTCCGCTTCACATTTGCAGTGATCGCGCAATGCACTCTGGCGGTTTCTGGCGGTTTCAATTTATTTCACGAATGAAAAGTCATGCTCATGGATGAACGAAGCTTTATTTGTGCACGTGACATCGTTTGCTCTGGTAAAAAAATTCAAGTGAGAAATACCTGGCAGAAAAAGAAGAATCAGCAAGCTCAAAGAAAACTCAGCACTCTGCTCAACATAGCCAGGATTTTGTTGGATTTAGAATGGTGTATGTTACTCGTCTTTGAATAACTATACTTTGAATGATAATACTTGAATTATTTGAGTAAGTTGTTGTTGTTGTTTGTAAGTAGTAAAGTTGTAAGTAGTAAAGTAAAGTTGTTGAGTAAGTAGTAAACAAATGTTGTTTAGTATTTACAATAGTTAAGTGCAAGTGAGAAGAATCGGAGAAGTTTGAAGTTAACTGTCCCAGGAGCTGTGAAAGAGCAAATTTGGTTTGGAAAAGAACAAAATGAAGGTAGCAATAAAAAGGCTGTGCATTGAGTTTTTACATCATCAGTGAAGTGTGCTATCGCTTGTGATACTTATATACCTACCTCTTCCTATCGGTGCGACTGTTAGATCTCTTCAAGCTCTGCGGTAGGTAGGCTTGCACAGTGCTCACAACAGGTATTTACCATTATTACTTGTTGTTACATTAAACATTCAATTTCATACGCAGCTTGCTACCAAATATTGACGAGATGTTATGTGTTCCCTGTGAAAATAAATTCGGTTTTTGTTTCACCACGTCTTTTTTTTGTAAAATGGGGAAAGCGCAAAACCGACTTCAGGAAATTATATTACACAAAAGTAGAAAGTGCAAAGACGCAAAAGCTAAAAAGTGAAAAACGCAAAAACGACATTGGACACCATAAAACAATAAAACGCGAAAAAACGAAACCAAAAAGCGCACAGTGAAACCTGAGC
>JARFNZ010129975.1:0-29157 GCA_031763405.1 Balanus nubilus
GGACAACCGAGTTATTGCATCATATTTAGGTAGTATATTGCTAATTTAAAGTAGGTAGCCAGTGCCACTGATGAAATGAAATTGGTCTTCGGCAGCAGTTACAACGTGACTATACGGTCCTGCGTATGGAATGCAGTCCCACCGTTTTTTCCTTCAGAAAGTTAATAACGAGTCCTTGTTTGCCCCCCCCCCCTCAACTTAAAATTACTTCCCACTCCCTTGCTTTTATTAGCTACCGTACCTCAAAATTAAATCCCTCTAAATGGCTTCTAGGGATTCTTACGCAACTGTCGCCATTTGGCACTTGTTTAGCGACTTTTGCGTGTGTAATATATCAACAACAAAAAATCAACTTATAATTAGATTGGAAAGATTAATCATACCTTAACAGATAAATAAAATGAAAGAAAAAATAAATATTCTGTAATTTGCGTTCCACTTACCAAAATGATGAATAAGACGCGATTAGAGAGGTGCAATAGTATCTTAATGCTGAACAAACATGTTGTTTACAGGTGGATACTTTCAATTGTCATGTTCAGATTCGAGCTTTATTTTGAAATAGAAGAAGAATCTCCGTAGAATACGCCCCGAATATACAAATATAAAATCGACACTTACATATAATAGTCTGACATTTTCAAAACCTTATATTTCCCTTAAAAATGAAATGTCCGTTGAACAGGGGTGTCGATTTGTATACTTTTGGTATTGCCTGGGCAACACCAATGCTGAGTTGGGCATCACCAATGGTGCTCTCGGCAACACTAATGTTGTTGTCGGATATAATATATACCAATGCAATATGCATCAGTCTTCAAATGACAGCCAATAACAAACAAACATTTGAATTAATTATTGCGTCAATATTATTTGCGAGCATTGTTTCCTTTGTTGCTCACCTCCGTTTTAGTGGTTTTCTGTCATCTGGCGGCATCAGTTCTATTTGGTAGCAACGTTTAGCGGCGATTTACCCGCAGTTTCCGGTGTTGCGCATAAACAATCGTGCCGGGCTTCTGCTGGAGATGGGACTGAGCATGGATAAAGAACCATCCATGGACTGGAGATTCCCGGCCTTGCGTGTGTGACAGATGGACATTCGAAAGTTCTTCGTCAAAAGGGTAAGTATAAAATACATTTTTCATATGTTTACCCTGCCGAAGAACCAATAAAGGCAGGTATATGTGCTTATGTGGCTGCGTTAAATAACACAAATAATGAAGTAGAAGGCACGTTTCCGCGATACGCAGTGACTAAATAGTTCTAAGTTCACCTTAGGAAAACGTTTGAATACGTTACATGTTCAAATTAAATTCTGCATTGCATTTTCCATGCTGTTGTCGAAATGGTCGCTAAACGCGACAATTCTGGACATAATTATAAATTGGCAGTAGGTAAATCTGTAAGAATTAATACTTGAGTAAGACCTAATGAAAGGGACATATGGTTATAAATACTATTGAGATAATAGTTGCTATCCTACGGACTTCGGAACACCAATCGATTTGAAAAATCGACACCCCTGCCGTTGAAGTTTCTAACGCAAAAACACATTTAGGTAGTTGTAACTTAAAGACCAGCGCGCTAACTTTTCGGATTTTTGTAAGATAGCTTTTGCAAGTGGGTTTATTACTAAAAAATGTTTTACTTCATAACCTATTCATGGTCTGTCTCCAAACATCAGCTTTAACTAAAACAAAAAGTACAACGAATAATCAACGCAATGTACTGGACACTGGTACCTTATGTACTTTCGACCTGCTTTGGTGCCTGATTTCCATCAGATTGCTCGGTCTGACAAACCCCATCCGTACTAGCTCATCTGCAACGATTCGGAGGAGCACTGAGTTGATGTCGGTGATCTTCTTAGTCCTTACTCCTCTTCAATGGCATTGGACGTCGGAAGCCACGTGATCCGCCGTCTGACGAGTAGAGCTGTCGAGTGGTGCAGCTTTGGTCTTCAGCATGGAAGGTTGTCCGACGCTCCGTCGTCTCGAAGAGGCGCACACTCACGCTCACACCAAGCCACCATGCGAAAACTACGCGGTGCCGCCGAAGCAAAAGCGTCTACGCCGGGGTCACCTGGCGGATACTGTATCAAGACTCGAGACACAAGCGGGAGTGCGGGGAAGGGCGCCGACGCGCAGGAATTGAACGAAAGCTCATCGGCGAGTGCAGCCATTCACATACGGAAATTCACACGCTTACTCGCGCTGAAAACGAACACGTCGCGGTGCAAACCAAAGGAATACCAAAGCTCGCCGAACCCGAATGAAGCAGCAAGCCAAGACTCGCTGAAAAAAAGCTGACAATGTGCTCATCTCAAAGGCTGGTGATCGGTACACACGCGGTCAAACTGTGACCCCTGATAACGCCCCCTGGACTGGGCAGCGATATCGCACAGTAGCCAAGCGTTGGGGGAGTAGGGGGGGGGGGGGGCTTCGAAGCACCGGAAGAGGTTTAGTGGAGTCGCAGAAGACAGACATGCACACCATGCTCAGCAGAGTATGTCAGTTCATGCCAAGGCCATGCTGGAAGCTGAAGCACTTTGAGCGTCGCTCTCACTTACCTGTTCTGAGTGTATGGGATAGCTGAAATTCTGGGTCGAGGTCAAGCATCCCATCCCATTGGTAGGATCAAAGGCTTGTTTGTGGGTGGTAAATAGAGGTTAATTGTGCTGTTTGGCTGGCTCGAATTATTTCCAGAGGACACTTCCGCAGTGAAGACCTCGGAATCTATTTTAACCGCTCATACGACTGCAGTGGTATAAAAGGCACTCTAAACTTAGGTAAACGGTGTAGTTCCAGTGGAACTCCCACATCATTTAAGGAAAGTCCAGGTCCACCATCTCACTTCATGCCACCATGTCTCTTCCCCCGAGGACAGAGAGTTGCAGGACTCCTCTACAACGAATGTAGACATGCAACCTCCTGATGCCGTTTCCATAGAGCTTCTAAAATGTCACATAGTGTAGGACTAACCTCACGCTACAATAGTGTGTTGCTACATGACGCCTTTAGAAAAAGAAAAGGAGATATCCTGAGAGCAAGACGTTCTACGAGGAGCCATGCAACCCTGTATCCTCTGTCTAGAACGCGAGCTGCAGGCGTTTATGAACGTTTATTCAGTCCAGTAGTTCGCCGACCGACCGCTGCGCGGAGCTGCCGGGCTGCCACGTGAGTTATTTATTTGATTAGTACCGGCAGAGACGGACGAAGAGCCGGCCCGAGGGCCGACCCAGGTCACGACAGGTCACCAAAGGCCAGAGATGCAGAGCGGATCACAAGCAGAGACAGGGCACTGTGCGTATCACGAGACGGCCGAGCGCCGCCGTGCTATGTACACCACGAGACGCGACCAGGTCGCCTGCCAAACCCACTCTCCACGCCAGCGCAACACGCAACATGTTATCCGCCCGACGCACCTTCACGCCGGATCACAGCAGCCACAAGCACCGAGCGCTAGATGCGACGTCTAGTTCTATATCTAGTCCTGACTAGAAGCCGTCTAAGAGTCTAAGCCACAAGCCAGTGTTCCGTATCGCCTTCGTCGCGGGGCGCGCCGAGATTCTGTCATTCGTGAAAAATTCGCCCGCGCCAGGGCGCGATCCGCCGCCCGCCGCCGACATCCGCCGCACATGGAGATTGGAGACAACCTCTCCACCAGATCACCAGCGAACCAACCGCCGCCGTCACATGCCAGTCAACGCGAGCCACGGCACCGCAAGACCACAGACCACGACGCGCCTTCACGAGTTCGAACCTCAGAGAGTGTTCGACACACGGTTCGAGTCGCTCGACCGGCCGGGAGAGAGTGAAGGGGGACGTCAGATGCAGAGGGAGAGAGGGTCGGAGTCTCAGTGCTCACCTGCGACGCACACCTGGGCTTCGCTGCAGACGGTGCCGAGGTGGTTGGTGGCCACGCAGCAGTACACGCCGGAGTCGTCTGGAACCGTGGAAGAGCGGGGAGATGCGTCACGTCATCAGCTGGAGCGGTTAGTCATAACAGAACATCATGAGTCACTACTGACGCCACGTCGTGTATCAACATCAGCTGATGCCGTCAGACATCAGGAATGTTAATGCAGCATCACTGACGTCACATGACGTCATCGCCTGTGACCTGGCCAGCTCGGCCGCCACGCCAGACGACGTCAGGTGACGCTCGGTCAGGTCACGGCGAGTGAGGTGATGAAACGATTTTAATGACGTCAGGTGATGGATTTGTCTGCTGATGGGATGTTATACCAAACGTAGTGCGACGGAGGTCATCGGTGAACACAGTGGGTTGTTAAACACATATCAGCGCCCTTCCCCTTTTTGTGATGAGAGCGAAGAATGACTCACATTGGTGACCTCTTTGTATAATGAAATGCTACAGGTGACGGGCTATGACGTCTTTTGATGACGTTCTATGGCCATACGTTACACATAATTTAAAATAATCAGGTCATTGACTGCCAACACGGAATGGGGCTGGCAAATAATGACTCGGAGCTTTCAAATTAGAGTCCCGAACCGTCCCATGACATGGAAAGCTTGCGTGTGTCAATCTCAACACAGCTGAATAGTTTATCAAAGCATGGAAGCATCCATTAACTTTTGCCATGCGAGTCACGATGCATATGACCGGGTGGCGTCAGGACTCGCTAACTGCGTTTGTTCTCGTTCTCAATTCGAATTTCACTCGATAGGTTTCTTGCTGATATAGGTCGCGCCTAGGCACTACATAAAAGGTGTGTTCCCAGCATTATCAACACAGGTTGAAGTGAAATGCAAAACTAACATTCAAATCACACGGACATCTGGAAGACTGACAGAGCTGTTCGTGTATGGTTCTGTAGCTTGAGTCGCTGGTAGTAGTTACGTTCTGTGGTTGGTCATGACAGCATGGCACCATATTGGCGGTTGTGCCATGAGACCGGGACGGCCCTCCTGCGGTACTTACCGGGATGTGCTCTCGGCAGCGTCAGGGTGCAGACTCCTCCATCCTCCGTGATGTTGTAGGGCACGTCGGGCCGCAGCTGCAGATGCCTGCCGTCCCTGTACCAGGTGATGGTGGGCTGGGGCAGCGCATCGACGATCAGCCGCAGCTGGGCGACGGCGCCCGGCCGGACAGAGAGCTCAGAGAGCGGACGCAGCAGCACCGGCGGACGCAGCAGCGCCGAGTCGGCTGCACGGCAGAGATAGGGGGTGTGGTGTCTATTAGAGGTGTGTCCCTGAGGGGAGCAGCGGTGGTTAGCTTGAGCCGCATGTTCGAGTCGAGACCAAGAAGAAACTGTCATGAAATGGTGACACCGCAAGTGGAGAATCTCAAGACAATGTTTCCGTCATTTTTTCAGATCGACCCACATAGGGCTACGCTGTTACCAACCAATGCAAGCTGAAATATTGCATTCAATCAACGTGCGACAATTGATATGTATGCTCCATAACTTAGAGAGTTGAACTTGGCATGGTTTTCAACCGTTTCAGCTGCTCTTGTCTCTTCTTCATTCTTTCATTGCCGATCCTCGACAGAAAAGCTAGCGTGTGGCGGGAGCATTCGATGACCTTAATCGCGTTCTAGAGTTCTCTATGGCAACTTCGCTGTGCCAGATTACATTCTTTGGCCTACTCAACACTAACAATGGGGGACCGGAATCGCAGGGCGGAACGAATGATGCAAACAGCATTCCATGGCGTTGATCGGTAGGCTTAACATTATGGTGGTTAGAGACAAGGAAAGGTCAAAACAGCGAGCCAATAACCCAAACATCCAGAACAATGATAAATTGTAGCAAAAAAAACACCTTACGTTATTCGTTCACCAAATCATCACCAAGCACACATCTTCAACGTATGGTAAAAATGACAATAATGACGATAAATGTAGTATAATCATTTCCACAAAGGATGCCCAGGGCCACGCCAATAATTTACACTGGAAAGCATCCATTCGCCCTCCACGCTGGCATCGAGCCGGTGACGTGCCCTGCGCAGTGTTTTGTCAACAGTGATGGGGATGAGAGGCTGCAGCTCATCTCAACGGCAGTCATGGCCCCAAAATAACCCGAGACCGATCCAAAGGCGCAGTGCCGCAGGTCTCCATATCAAAGACAACATCGAGTGTGACTGGCACAGCGCCATTCAGCACTACATACCACCGGGACCTACCAGGCCCCTGTCAGCAGCTGATCTCATCCACTACCGGGCGGAGAAGGGCAGGAGAGGAGTGTAGATGCGGAGGCCTTGGTGACAGAAGAGATCTTTCGAGGTAACTTACCATGTTTCACAGTATGCAATGGTAATGTTTGCAATAAAGGCAGTGTGCTTCCCTGGTGATCACCCTGGCTTAGTGTATTGTGGATTAATAGTTCATGTAAGGACACACATTAACAACCGGGACTAGTCTAGTCATTCTTCAGCGACTCTCTTCATTCACTTGTCAACATCACTCACATGAGGTGTTAAGTCTCCCGTTACCGTAACTGTTCACATGTCTCACCATAGCCTCTCGGTATACCTCCCCACTCACCACAGCCTCCCAGTAGACCTCCCCACTCACCACAGTCTCCCGGTAGACCTCCCCACTCACTACAGTCTCCCGGTAGACCTCCCCACTCACCAGTCTCCCAGTAGACCTCCCCACTCACCACAGTATCCCAATAGACCTCCCCACTCACCACAGTCTCCCGGTAGACCTCCCCACTCACCACAGTCTCCCAGTAGACCTCCCCACTCACCACAGTATCCCAGTAGACCTCCCCACTCACCACAGCCTCCCCACTCACCACAGTCTCCCTACTCACCGTAGTCCCTCGGCGGTCCGTCCTTGGCCGTCGTGTTCTGGCCGTTGGCGCGGCGCGGCCGGCCGTTCTGGTGTCGGTCACCGGCGCTGTCCACTGAGCAGCTCCTCTCTCCGTCAGAGGTGGAGTCTCCCCGCCGGCCGGCCGACTCAACAGAGGAGGTCCTCTCTCCCGTGGAGCGGCTACGAGCGGATGCGGACTCCACGGAGCCGTATGAACGTGTCGCTGTATTGAAGGAGATAAGGTAAGTGTTGTGGACATGTGTCAATGTTCGGTGCGTCTTTTCTTCCTATTAGCTGGTGCAAGTCTTATATAGGTAGCAATCCGAGCTCCTTCGTTGTTTCAAGATTATGATTCAACTTTGAGGCGTTCATGTTTAAAGAGTTGTCAAACTGATGGTGTCATAATTATGCATTCCTCACCGAGGCATACGATAAAATGCAAAAAATATAGTCTATTAACATACATATGATAAGTGCGGACTGAACACCCCGTGTGTTGTTCGCAAGGGTAATAGTGATAGTCACCTGTGGAGATCTTCTCCGTCCTGAAGTGGGAGCCGACTCTCTTGCCCTGCCACGGAAGGTCCTCCTTCAGCATCACCGGGGGCGACGGAGACCGACTCTGCGAAACATAGAGACAGCCGTATACAAAATCTGAAAATGATGACAAGTAAGACATAACATTGGACGTAGCACACATCACTAATGACTTGTGATAATTGTGTCTAATCTTTTGCAAAGGGCAAGAGCGAATGATGCGCCAAGACTGCGGTCAAGAAAAATCGTGTCGAATCTGCACTGCTAGAAGTGGCTTCATACGCCTACTTTTACCGAAGACAATGCACCTGGCTTCGATTTGAGGAGTCGCCCAAATCTAACGCATACTGCTGTCACCAAACCTGACGGCTGTCCCCGGTCGTCCGGCGTCTCACCTGGCTGTGCGCGGTCCTCTCCGGCCGTCCCATCTCGGCGCCCCGGCTGCTCAGGCTGCTGGTCCTCACGGTCTGCGTCCTCATGACCTGAGTCCTCTCCTCCACGCTGCGGTCCTCGGAACGGTGCACCGATGAACTCCTGTCCTCAGAGACCCGGTAGGAGGACAATCCGCTGTCCTCAGAAGCGCAGTAAGTCGTCTCCCTGCCTACGGGGGCTCGTGAGAACATTCCCCTGTCCTTGGAGGTTCGGGAGAACGTTCCCCTGTCCTCGCAGTCTCGAGAGGACGTCCCTCTGTCCTCAGAAGCCCGGGAGGACCTCTCTCTATCCTCTGACGCTCGGGAAGACTTCTTTCCACCACCATCCGAAGGCGGAGAGGTCCTCTCATCCGACAGCTTGACCACCAGGTGCGCCTTGTACTGCCTCTCATTTGAATCACCATCATCCCGCCGTTTTGGCTCAGCCTCTGGTTCTGGTGAGGGCGAATACTCGTGACCAGCGGCTGGTAGAGCGAGCTGGCTAAGTCGAGACCCGTTCGGGTCAGGCAGGTCGGAAAGGCGGAACTCCCGCCGTACTTGCTGCGACTGGGACATCACCTGGTGGCTGATCTTCTGATGCACCCGTGTCGTACTCGACGCAACCTCTTGACGCGTCGACACCTCTCGTCGCATTGAGCTGTCCTTTCGAGTCGACGCGTCGTGGTGCGTGGAAAGCTCCTGCCTCGTTGACAGCTCCCCGAAGCTTTCGAAGCGCGTCGTCGTTGTTGAGTCGTCTCCCGGGCGGTCGTGGCGGTCGTGGCGGACCAGTGTGTTGTTGGGGGACGAGTCGCGGTCGTGGCTGCGGTGCACTGGCCTATCTGGCGGGGACTCGGTGCGGCGTGTCGGCTGACGCGGGGCGTCGCCGGTCGGCCGCGCCCTCTGGTTCCGGGACCGGCTCACAGAGGGCTCTGCCGGCCGGTCGTCGGAGACGGCAGAGGGCGCGGCTGGCCGGCGGCCGCCAGAGGTGGAACGCTCCCACTTGAGTGACGATACGGACTTCTCTAAGACCTCCTCGTCAGTCCAGCGGCCTGACTTTTCAACCACCTGCGAGGCAGAGGACGGGTGTGAGCGGGGATATCAGCAAGAGCTGAATGGAGGGCAAAGGGCAACGCTGGCGGGCGGCAAGTCACTAAGAATGACAATGATCGATTCGCGAACATTTGCAAATTTCAAGTCTTTCCTTTCAAAACTGTGATAGAAACCAACTAATTTACAACTACTGGCAAGCTCACGATGGCTTGCGTCTCTTGTCCGTTGACTGGACACGGGTATTCAACAAATATTGATACATTGAACTAATAAAAACGAACCCTGAGTCAAGGTTCTGTTGATTTGGAACCAAAATTAAAATCATCACGGCTAGATTTAACCAAATGTTGTAAAGCCGGACATTCAAAATGTCAATGAAAAACAGTGATACAAAATCTGGTTAATGTTTGGACGGCACACGGAACAAAATATACGGCATGGAAAATCATTTTCTTTGCAAATATTTGTTAGTAAAAGCGTCGCAAGAGTTTCCATTCTGCGTTCCAGTTAGTGTTATGCACAGTTCCTCTCCGTCGTGCTGTACCGTTGCGGAGAACATCATCCACCGCACTCCAGCAGCAAACGTTAGCAAACCCCACGAGGTACGTCAGAGCACACCACACACCACACACCACACGCCACCAGACTACCTAGCTAGCCGCGGGAGCGGGCCTCCTCTGACCACCTCGGACGTCTCTGACGCGGAGTCGGCCGTCCAGGACAGGGGCGAGGAGGTGGCAGGGAAGGACACGACGGCCTCCTCGCCTGGGAGCGAGCAGCCAGTCTCCTCAGCGTCGGACACCGACGACACTTCCTCCTGACCCTGCCGAGATGCGCTGCCGGAGGGCGGAGCGGCGGGCGGAGCGGCACGTAGAAGCAGCGGAGAGCGAGGCATGACGGCCCGTGGCGGCAGCGGCGACTGCAAGGGCGCCATGCTGACGGCCCCCGCCGGCAGTACACTGGTCGTCGTCTCCTCCCGCATCATCCTCTGGCTGTGGAACTCCTCCTTAACGTGGGTGGTGGTGTTACCCTCCTGGGAGGAGGACTCACGCGCCTTGGACATGGACTCGGACCACTGCTGGCCGCGGCTGCTGCTGCCTGATACAGGCGCTGGAGCCTGAACTGGACGGAACGGACTGGAGGTGCGGTTTGCCTGACCGGCAGGCGTCCACTTGGTCGCCAGCCGGGACTCGTAGTCACTCGCATCTGACGCGGTGCGGTTGAGATTCAGCGATGACGGCGGCGTGTGACCAACTGTCCTTCTGTCCAAAGAGCCGGTGTATCCCCGTGTTGTGGTCTGACTGTGGGATCCGCGCATCGGAACCGCCGGCGGGGCGACGTTCCTATGTGGCGGAAGCGAGGCCAACTCGGGCTCTGATACATAGCCTCCCGCGTCCGAGGCGTAGCCGCAGGGACTGGCCCGTCCGCGGGTCGAGTTCGTCACGCTCGAACGCTGCTGCCAGGCACGCTGGGAGCCGGGCGCCGGCGATGCCCGATCCGGCAACGGAGAAGTCACAATTGGCTGCGGCGAAGCTGGCATCAACGCAAGCTGAGATGGCCTCGTCGGTACCGACGCCGGCATCGACGATGATATTGTCACCGTCCTTCCGCTGGCGTCCGTGAACTGCGTCTTCTCCATCCGCTCCTCGAACGTCTTCTCGACACGCATCTCTACCTTGGTGCTGCCGCCGGACTGCTGCTGGTTGAACTGACGCGACTCCATAGCGGCAGTGTCGTGGAAGCCGCGGACGCCGGGGCCGTCCAGAGATTCGTGAGTCTGCTGTTTGTCACAGAAGTTCTGCTCGTTGACACCGAGATGCGTCAGACTGGTGTGGGGAAGCGTAGTGGGTTGCGAGGGCTTAAAGTTCGGAGTTGGGACACGTGCCACTGTCTGCTGTTGCTGTTGCTGCTGGTATTGCTGCTGTTGTTGCTTCAGCTGTTGCTGATACCGCTGCTCTGTTTCTCGCTGCTGCTGTTGCTGATAGTACTGCTGCTGCTGTTGTTGCTGGTACCCATTTTGTTCAGTTGTTCTTGTGACAGTCTCTGAGCTCCTGTAGCCGGTCTGGCCGGCCTCAGAGATGCGCTGCGGAGCCGACTTCGGCAGGGCAACCGGCTTGACTACCGGCTTAACTACTGGCTGGACCACTAGTGGTGGCCGCGGAGTCGTTGGGATCTTCTTCAGGAAGGTGCTCTCACTTGTAATCTGCTGCATACTCTGCGATATCTCGTTCGCTGTCCTCGTTATCTCACTGGAGACAGGCTGCGGCGGCGGCGGCTGCGGCGCAGGTTTGGGCGGGGGCGCTGGCTTGGGCAGTGCCACTGGCTTGTGCAGCGCCACTGGTTTGGGCGGTGGTATCGGCGACCTGGGCTGACTTGCCCATCCCCCCTGCTGACTTCTCGTCACCTCCTGCCTGACTTCCCGCCTCTGCCAGGATCCGTCCCGCTCCCTCCTCTGCCAGGAGCCATCCCTCTCACTCCTCCCCGGGGCCCTCTCTCGGGGCGCTCGTGGTGATGCCGGCGCTGCCATCCTCCGCGGCGGCGCAGAAGCTGACCTCTGGACCGTCATCGATCCCCTGACCATCGTCCTTCCGCGGGTAACTGGCATTCCCACCAACGGGGGTCGCTGCGGAGGCGTCTCCCGTACCGGCGCAGGTCTGTCAAACACAGACGGTGGCGTGACGGAGCGACCGCGTCTATGTCTACCGTGAGCATCGGGCAGACTGACCAGAATCCTTCGTCGGTCAATGTACTCGTAGCCGTCCGGCCACCAGCGAGTCGGGATGCGTTCGTCCAGCTCGCTGCTGTAGTGGGAGCCAGAGAAGCGACCCGGTGTAAACCTGGACGGAGTTGGCGCGCGAACAACCTGTTTCGGTCGGGCTGGTTCCGGGTACGGCGGCAGCGGCGGAGGTGGCGCAGAGCTCTGGCGCTCACGAGCGAGGCGTCGCGACGTATCATGGGTCTGCTGTTGCCCTCGCGTCTCCGAGTCGATCTTCCGTCGCATTTCTCCGACAGAGCTGGCGGAGCGACGTGGCAGGACGGCGCGGGGCACGCTGCGCTGCTCGGAGCGGGTTGTCTGCGAGGTAGTCCACTGTGCACTACGCTGCTCCTCCTGCCACTGACTCTGTTGCGTCTCCTGCACCGGAGCCCACTGCTGGTGCCGCGCTGGGCCGGCGCGAGCAACGTACGTCAGCACCACGCCAGGGGGCGTTACCACTGGCTGGGTCTCCTCATACCGCTGCTCAGCGCAGGACGACCACTCCCTCTGATCGGTCCTCCACCTGGCGTCGGAGGTCATCTGGGATGACGTCATACTGCTGACCTCACCGCCAGAGTAGGAGCCCTGGAGTTGAGATGTAGGAGCGGGCGACACAGGAGCTGGAGACACTGGCGGTCGGACTGGTGCAAAGCTAAGCGGTCTGTCTTCCTTCCAAGTTGAGATTGCGTTGGACTCAATTGACTTGATTATGGAGGACACTCCGCGAGGAGGTTGCTCAGGCTCTGGAGCGACCGGAGAATCTGGCGAAAATGTTGCTTTTACCGGCGTGAAGCTGAGAGACTTTTCCGACTTATAGGTAGCACTTGAGTTTTCTTGAACAGCAGGCTGAGCGCTAGCTGAGTATTGCGGCATTGGAGAAACGGGCGCCTTGACAGATGCGAAGCCAGACGGTGTCGACGGGGTGGATGAGTCTTGGCGTTGGTAGGCTTGCTGCATAGACGAGAAGCTTTCAGTCTGCTCTCTCTTCAAGGATGCATCTTGAGTCGGTTGAGACAAGTTTTCGATCGTGATCGTCTCGGTAGAGTACTGCGGTGCGTCATGTGAAGCCAGGGGCGGCATGTTGATGCCACGAGTCAGCGTTGAAACCGTGAGATGAGCCGGTTTCTTCGTAACCGACGTCACTTTAACACCCTGTGTTCGCTCATCGGCGTGCCACGGCGCCGAGTTGACAACGGAGGCGGGGGCAGAAGGCGGCGGTGCGACGGGCTGGGGCGGAGCCGGGGCTGGCACTCCCTGGTATCCACCCCCGGGAGACACAGGCATCTGTGGCTTTGCAGGAATCGGGGGACGAACCGGCGATATGGGACTGCGGCCGCGGACGAACGCCGACGCCTGCGGTGACATCGGTGACTGGACGGGCGCAGCTCCGGGCGAATTCGAGATCTGAACCCCGCCTCCCAACGCCGTCATCTGCGCGCTGTAGGTGGCGCTCTGCGAGGTCTGACTCATTCTCTCCGCGTATGGTGCCACGACCGGTACACGAAACACGCCTTGAGGTGGTGCTCCAGTGATCTGATGTGGCGCTTCGGTATACTCGGCGGTCGGTGGCAGCGGTGGTGGCGGTGGGGCAGTGAAGCCTGGAGGAGGACGGACCCCCGGTGCTGCCCCAGCTGAGCTTGGCGCTGTCGGTGCTGCCGATGGAGTAGGCACAGCTGGGGAAATAGGCTTCGGCGCCGTCTGGGGAGGGGTAACCGGCGCCTTGGCGAACTTGTACAGCATCGGCTCCGTGGGTGCGTGAATGGTGAGCTCGGCAGGCGCGGCGTTGGCCCAAGGCGGTTCGGAGTCGGTGGTCGGATAGACGTCGCCCTCTGAGGAGCGGTACACGGCTGCGAACACAGGATCGTGGGGCCTGTCGCCAGCCGGCGCCGTGCCGCCGAGGGCGTCGCCTGATGTGAGCAGGCTGTCAGGAGTCTGTACAGCGACGTTGGCTCGGAGCAAGAGATCTCCGTGGATGTCAGTGTAAGGCTCGGCTGGCTCTGCCACCACCTCAGGAGTAGCTGCAACACCCTGCTCCGGAAGTTGAGGCATAACTGGGGATTCTTCCTCTGGGATATCCGTTTTAGAAGCAGAAACCTCACTGGTGGAATGTAGTATTTCAAGCTCATGGTTAGACAGAGGTTCTTCAGGGGTGACGTGGCTCTCCATTTGTTCATCATCATCACTAATTTCTCGTTGAATTTCTCCACCAAAGGTTACGTGTTTTTCGTTTGTGGCGACATCATCCACCTCAGGGCCCTGTTCAGGAGCTTTGCTTTTCTTTACAGACGGCATTTCTGAGTCTTCTAAGTCTTCGGAACGAACTTCCTGACCGTCAGTTCGCTGCAAAGGCGAATGACCCCTTGGCTTCTCCTGTTCGACTTCCAGTCCTGTTGTGGACAGTTGCTGTTCCTCTTCGAATTCCTCGCCGTCTTGCCCGTTAGCTAATTTTGGTTCAAGTTGTATTTCATCCTTGTCTAAACTTTCCTCCACATCCACAGAAGCTTGCCTTCCGTCTTCGCCAAGAGATTCTTCTGATTCAGACTCCCAGACTACGTCGTCAGCATGTTGTGGCTTTGAAATTGTGGGTTTCCTATCAGCGTTTTCTTTCAGTTCTGGTCCTGTATCTAGTTTGGCGTCTTCTGCTACAGGAGCTTCTTCCTCCATTGGCTCACTACTTAGTGCATCAGGCGTCGGCGGTACCTGAGGAGCTTCGTCGGGGGCCTCGGTTGCTGGAATGACCGCTGTGAACGCCACCGGTTCCTCGGTTACCTCCTCCTCCTCGAGCTGCGACTCCTCTTCGGCAGCCGATGGCGCTGCCTGAAAAACGAACTCTGCCGCTGCCTCGGTGTCTGCTTCTGCCAGTTCCGGCCGACTCTCCTCGACACCCGCGTCTTCCGCGGGCTCTTCTGCTGGTACTTTGGCCTGTTGAGGTAGTATCTCCTCTGCTGGCTGTGAGGGTAGCTTGACAACTTGTGTTACTTGAACTTCATCTTCCTCAGTCATTTCAGCATCAGCATCGTCGTTCGTATTAGTTGCGGCTTCTGGTACAACCTCTCCTCCTAGTCGGGCAGTAAAGGTAGCTGGTTCTACAGTAGCTTCGGCATCCATGGGCTCAGTCTCTCCATCAACCTCTTCAGAAGGCGCCTCCTGCATCTTTGCCTTCTTAGGCTCTTTGGAAACTAAGGTGACTGCAGCCGTCGGAATTTCCTCCTCTTCAATTTCCTCTTTTCGAATCTCGGCTTCCAAACCTTCTTCAGGTTCCCCGGGCTCCTCCTCTTCCTTTATTGTCTCGCCCACATGCGCATCAATTTCTCCAGGCTTTTGAACATCGACTGGCACTTTACGCTCCCGCAACCCTTGGATCTCATCCTCGCTCGTAGGTCCTACATCCGTGTCCATTTTCTCAACTGGCTCCTCGACAATATACTCTGCATCCACCTCTTCTTGTGGTGGTTCACCAGTACCGCCGCCTAGTCGCGGCTCGGGCTCCGGTTCTTGTGGTCGCTCCTCAGCGGGTGCATCAGCAGGCTCTGGATGCACTTCAGCTTCTTGGACTCCAGCGTCTGGTACCTCTGGTTCATTGCCCTCTGGTCCGGCGTCGCTGGTCATGACTTCGCTGCTCTCCTCCTTGGCCAGTTTCTTCGACTTCTTTTTCGAAGAGGACGAGGAGGAGCGCTTCTTCCTAGGTTGCGACTCACCCTCCGGAGGCTCGGCACCCTCCGACGCAGCAGCATCGCCGGAATCAACAACGCTATCCACGCTCTCCTGAGACCTACTCTTCGACTTCTTGGGCTTCTTTCTCTTCCCTTCTTTGTCCTTCTCTTTGTCTTTATCTTTCTTTTTGTGTTTGTGTGAGGAGTGTCGTTTGGAGGAGGATGGGGACAGGTTGGCCTCCTCGGTGTCAATGGCCGACTCGCTGGACGCGGGCATCAGCTCCTTCGTCTCCGTCACGACGGGCTGAAGACATGACAACGAATCACGGTGATAAAACCCATCTAACACTGCCTATCTCAGGATTCTTAACCTTAATGGTTTGGATAGATACCCTTGTCAACCAATGTTCGGATGTCTCCTGCAGTGTGACTGTGAAAAAAGGTATCGTTCACATGGTTCCTGTATGCAGGCTATTGAGCCCCGCTGCTTGCCATTAAGCACCTACACGATGTCGGATGAATCTCCTCAACACCATTTATTCTACCACGGAGTCTACCACTACTGCAAAGCGTTTCGATTAAGCTCCCACCACCAGCGGTAGTTCCTAAAACCGCCAACAGATGATTCTCACCTCTCCGTCGGTGACGTCATGGGAGATGACGCGCCTCTCGATGACGTCAGGCATGACGTCAGTGACGAGGAAGTCCGCGATCGAGGTCGATTCGCCGCCATCGTTTTTCGCTGAACAGCCGTACTTTCCGGCATGGTCGTGGGTCACTGAAGGAAAATATCGACAAGAAATTAAACGAAAATTTGGTATGCTTACTAGTGGTGTAAGATTCGGAAATTGTTCAAATCATGTCCGATACCAAGTCCAATCTAATCTGACAATGTTGTCCGAAAAGTGTCCGAAGAGTTTTTAAGTCCGAAAATTGTCCAATTTGTAAAGCATTATTTCTGATCTCTGACATTTCTGATTTATTTTTTATGTTTGTCTGCCGGACATTATTGTTCAATGCAAGTTGTATGTGCACACAAACAAAATTGATGGACAGGGACACACGTTAGAAATTATTTCAAAATGCATGTATGTCTGGAAACCTATAAGGTAGGAAAATGCGTGAATTGTGCCTAAATGCCCTGTCCGAAAATTGTCCAAGAAATTTAAGGCTGAGCGTCCGAAGTCCATATCGGAATCGAGCTATTTTCGGACGTCCCAAATTTTGGACTCCGATTTACACCACTAATGCTTACCTCAAGCCTTCTTGCTGGCACATCGACTTCAATAGAAGTTACTAGTGGATTGCCATTCGTTAACCCATTCACACAGAATGTGATAACCCGTTACTCCAACCCGTCCCCGCCCGCCACCATCTCAGCGAATCCCTGCCCGCCACCATTCCAGCGAAGGGTCAAGTGGTTAGCGCGCTCGTCTACTTTTGTGAAGTTTATGGGTTCGAGTCCCATCCGGGCTTGGAATTTCGGTGCGAAGAGCGGGACATAGGACGGACAGACAAAGCCTGGTCAATTAATAAGTTAACAAGTTAGGTAACTGAAAATTTAAAAAATAAGCCACCCCGTCGGTTTTTCGGTTATAACTCGCATAAAAAGCGGCGGATTACGACTACATTTTCGTTACCCAGTACTGATAAATGTTACACCTACCCTGACAATTTCGAAGTCGTGAGCCTGGTGACCTGTGACCTTTTTCACAAGGTCATGTCAAGCGCAAATGGCGTTCCGCCGCATATCAATGCTTTAACCCGGCAGCCGCTGGGCCTCCCTGCCATCCGTCAGCCGCTCCAGCAGCTGCTTTGTTTCTCAAGCTATTTCTTCGCAATGCGTAAAAATGGAAACGTGAAACTTTGCACACACATTCTTGAATAGCTAGAGCATACGCTGACAGAATTTAGTGCTAATCCTATGTCATGGTCGGTCGCCGTGACGTCACAAACAAAATTATAGATTCATTATTTCTCAGCCGAGAGCAGTGGATGCTAGTGTATACGCAAAACGTCTTGCATTACATTTTGCATAATCTTAATCAATTAATCTCCCCAGCGTTGGTATTTTGAGATGCTATCGGGTCCTGTTCTTACTTGATCTGACCTGACCTGACCTGACCTGACCTTGACGTCGCCCGATTTTTTTTCAAGGAAGCAGTTTGATATGTGTGTCATTCGAACGGTCGTGAGCCAGCGAGTACGATGGTACGTAATAGACCGGGATCGTTCAATGTTTCTAGTTAGAGTCCCTATGCACATCATTCCCCGGAATTATGAGTGAACGGGGAATTTTTTTTTATCTAGATTATTATAGCAACTGTAGAAATATGAACGATATTTGAAAGGCGAAACAGATGGTGAACTTCTGTCCACCACCAGTCGGGGCGGGCATAATCAGCGTTTCAGACTCGCCATTTGAGCAGTGGTGAGTTGAGGGACGCTCGGAGCGGGAAGATAAGATGAAGCTGATAACGACAATACATACTCATTTTACGCTTGACTGAAGCGGCGACACCTCGCCCCACCCTTCCTACCTCAGAGAAGGTGGTAGACAGTCTCACACGCCGCGCCTTTGAAGACGCTGCCGTTATCTGTTACCTGATCAGGAGGGTCTGGGAAACGGGTGAAACAGGTGTTCCTGGGGAGGCTTATCAGAAGGAATGGGAGTTGGGAGGAACACGTAATCATCGCTGTCACTGATAAGGATCAGTGGTGAGGGGGAGCGGTAAAGTTAGCGGTGTAGGGAGAGACGGGGACGGAGGGGCGGCGGCGGAAACGTCCGGAAAGCTGGAATCCTGGCCATGGGACTTGACTTTGTGACGTCACTGTGACGTCATTTGACCTGCTGTCACCACCATATTTTACACACGTATGGCCTAGCTATTTATTTGAAGCTAAACGAAGTTTAAAGTAAGTATCTTAAACCGTTTCTGAGATATTGCAGGAAAAGTAAATGGGGTTATAAATAGCCCCCTCCCAGCGCCTCGTGGGTTAACTCGCGCGCTTCCTGATTTTTTTTTTAAATATTCAGAGTATACAAATAGGTGTTACCATGTGACCCCCATGGTTCCCAAAGAGATCACGACCCCCCAAAGGTCAACCGTGGTCACTGACTTCTGATGACCCCGGGTGACCTTTTTCATTTCCAATGCTTTCAAGGATGTTTTTATGCGCCGATTTCGAATTTCACATTAATTTTACACAACTACGGTGTCAAATGAGGTCATGATATATTACAGGTCAAGCGAGGTCCTTGACCTCAGAGGACCTAGGTTGACCTTTGACCATTGACTTGGAATAAAGGTTAACTGAGATCTGGAATGTATCAAAACACCTACTGACCTAAAGAAACGTCCTGGCTTTTGGGAGGATAAAAATGATCTGAGTCCTGACTCAAATTATGTGTATCAACTTTGCTTTCTATTTCGTTATTTTGTTGCGTTAGGAAAGATTAAGTAATGTTTTCAAGTAGCCATCGTCAACTAAATTTAGCAGTATGGAATATAAATAGTTTAACTTTGTAACTAGTATACGTATACGTGAAATATTGAGTTTAATCTGAAGGGGTATTCTTATTTCAGGCACCAATAATTTATAATCTTCGTAGCGTTTGTGGCGACATTAAATGCCAGGGAACAGAAAGTGGTATAATTCGCATCTCTAAACGCCTTGTTTTACGTTTTGCTCACAATATCCATGTCGATATCATACACAATGTGAAATAACAAAACAAAGGAGCTGGTGAGATTCGAAAAATACACTTTAAAACTAAGGTCATGCTCGAAAAATGCTGATGATTCAATTCAAGACAGCAGTGCCGTATCGCCTGCGTCACGAGCGCAATGCAATGAGAGAAAATCAACGGGACTGAAACTACTTGTCATTAGGGTCTTGAACTGAAATAAGGTCATAGCCCGACTTCCCTTATCCACGCTTCCGTGATATTAAAATTGATCCGAATAACTTCTTCCTCAACATTTCGAACTATGACGTAATGTTCAGCCTAGAAATACCACCGTAGCTTTTCTTCCTTCTCTCCACCACTGTCCTCCTTCGATTCGCCATGGGTCGTCTACATTGGATGGAGACGCCGGCTGATACGCCGCCAGCCGCCAAACGGACCGCGCTGGGCGAGTACATTCCGCCGCCTGGCGGCAAGCCACTAACAGCGTTGGCACTGCCCCTTCCCGGCCCGGCCGACTACCAAGTACCCGACATGAAGCTTCACAGACCGGCACCGCCTGAGTTCTCAATCCGGCTTAAAGCAGGCGACTTCGCGGCCCGGGAGCAGCGACCCAGTCCCGCCTCCTACACCGCCAAGCTGCCAGCCTGTAAGAACCCGCTCCTGACCACGATCAAGTCGCGAGTCGAGCCGCCCGACTACCGCTGCTCGCCGGGCCCGGCTTACAAGGTGCGTGTTGGAGACGTGGACACCAGGCCGGGGCGAGTAACCGTCAAAGGCGGACACACGGCGGCGACCACCGGCCACCCATCGCCTCTGGACCCGACGTCCTACACGGAGACACCTGCTCCTGTCTATTCCCCAGTCACAACACATCTGCCGGCCCCGCCGGGCTTCAGGTTCAACTCTCAGCCGCCGCGTCACGACCAGACACCGGGGCCCGGTCCGGGGCGACGCAACATGGAGCGGCCGCCGTCTGGCCCGGAGTACACGATGCGGCCGAAGCCGCGCCGGCAGGCGTCAAGCATGAACAACCCCCCGCCGGACTGGTACTTTGTTCAGGATGTTCGACCAGCTGTACACGCGCCGAGGTTCGGCCAGAGGCTGAGGGCGCGGCGGGCGTCGCCGCGCCCGGCTCCCAACTCCTACAAACTGCCCCGTCAGCCGCAGAGTGCTCCCTCGCTGACGTTCCGACCTTTCGAATCGGAGCTGGAGCAACCCACGCCTGGACCTGGTGCCTACTCGCCGGAGGTAGCGGCCAAGCGTCGCGCGCCAGCTTTCAGTATCCGCCTACCGGTGAGACCGACTTATCCAAGCCAGGAGCGACGTGCCCTGGGTCACGGTCCGGCGTCCTACAACACGCGTACGGAACTAGCCGAGAAACCTGCCTTCAAGCTAACCTGTCGCCTCAAAGACAAACACGAGCACTTCCCAGCGCCGAATGCGTACTCGCCTCACCCCGCCGCGGGCACCAACAAGGGCTTCTCCCTTCGTGTCAGACACGCCGATCCAAAACTGATGCAGGCACCAGGACCTAACAAGTACCTTCCCAACCGGCCGCTGCCCACCGCGCCAGCGTACACACTCCACGACCGACAACGAGACCTCAAGTACAAGGAGAAGGAGAGTGTGCCGTCTCCTGCCACGTACTTCCCGCCGCATGAGTGTGGTCGAGCTCCGTACCAGCGCACGGGGCCCGGCGCCACACTCAAGGGTCGCCAGTCGAGGTATGTGCTCACAGGGCTCAAGTCGCGGTTACCGGCGGCGATGTCGGAACAGACGGAGCGGAGACGAGTTCCGCTGGTGTGACGAACGACGGATCGAGCGATACGAGTGCGATACGAGCGTGATGCGAGGACGACGCGAGCTTGATACGAGTATGTTACGATCATGTCACAAGCATGGTGCGATTACGACGAGTATGAGACCGATGGAGATGCTATGTGGACGATTCCTGTTCTTGAGTGGGTAATGAATCCTTCGATGCTGTGAAAATAGTTTTAGGGACGCGCTGTAATATCGGCTTCAGGGACGCACTGTGATATGGGCCAACCGTTATTTAATATAGTAAGTAATTGGGACTTACTATTTTTCACGCAATGCGATACTTATTCACTTATCATTACCGATCATTCAGGAAGACGGGATTGAATCCACTTAGTTGAATGTGATATGATTTCTGCTTTGATTCCGACTTCATAGTTCTCACTGCACCTTGTTAAGCGAGCCTTTGAGGAGATAACAGAATTAAGTGATTCGTTTGATTTGTGGCCGTGGCTTCAAAGCGTTCAACATCTTAAGAAGTCAGATATGAATCACATTCATAATACACAAATAAAATGGTGCCGACGCTCAGTGCAAAAGCGGCCGATGAGATCGATTTCACCTGATATTTTGCATCAACTCTGGCACGCCGATCCTTGGCGATGAAGGCAGCCTTTATGTTCTGCAACTCGTCAAGCTTATCTTTATCAGCGGCCCCTTACTGAAACGTCCAGTATGCATGGCCAACAAAAACATACTGCACAGTGGCGTGAGCATCCCTCTCACCAACATAGCCCCGGCCTTCAGCCAGCAGCACGAATTCGCACATACAGCGTATTGAGACGAACTGCACAACAGATGGGTGAACGCGTTTCGTCCTATTCTTCAGGACTATAGTATAGAGCTGTCTAAGCTGCACCTAGTCGTGAAGGTCAACCAGCGAGCTGCCATGTTCACAAACAGCTCTGCACGCAGCTGTCTTCACTGCACCTGGCCAGAGAGCTCAGCCAGAGGGTTGACACTGACTGTCCATACACAGGTCCACATAGAGCTTCCTGTGCCATATCTGTGCTCGACGCTCCGCCAGGGCTGTCACTGATTGTAAACAGGTCTGTAGAGAGCCACAGCTGCGTTCGAAGCTCAGCCAAAGCCGCTGGAGACGCTCGAACACAGGTGTACACAGAGCTGCCAGACCTGCACCTGGCTTCGAAGCTAAGCCAGCCAACAACTTTAAAATATTTCCGAGCGACTTTAAGATATTATGGATTCGGGGTCCGAGTCGCTATAATCTACACACTCCGACTACGGCGCGGAGTCGCAGTTGACTTTTTGTCAATTGGCATTACCTACTTTTGGTCGAAGGAATATTCGTCCGCCTACGGACCTTAGATTTTCGACCGTCGGGAAAAAGAAGAGTGAAAAACATATACTTTAGGAACTCATTTAGCAGTGGATTTTCACCTAATGTGTGACAATAGTTTTAGCGTGATCGTGTGCCTGATCTGTGAGTTTCGAATCATGCTATGGCGACCAGGTTCAATCTAACTCAAATATGATCTTAGTTAATGGTAAAATAAGGACATACCAAGGGGACTCGCCGCAACAGCAACAACAAAGATGAGCTGGAACGATCTTTTGCTGCATCTCAGCTACGGGAGCTGTGCCGGTGGTTACTGGTTTGCAGTCTTACTGGCTGCGACTGGCTGAGCCCACAGCTCCGTTCCCGTTTTGCCGATTTTGTAGCCAGTAGGCGGGCGCTGCTGGGCTGAACGTGCGGCCGGCACGCCACGCCTGTGCTCGGGCGGCGTAGCACTGTTACAGTGTTGCACTCGTAATTCCTGTTTATAATAAAAACAAGCGGAAAAGGAAGACATTGAAAACAGGTCTGAGTCGGAGTCGGAGTTGGAGTCGGAATCGGAGCTGATTTTCTCATGTAAGAGTTGGGTTCGCTAACATTGTGTGGACTCAGCAGCAGCAGCAGCAGCTCTTCACTATTTGTGACGTATTTAAATGTGGCACGGATTGAATTAATCGATTCGAAACCTGACAGATAATTCCTTTGACTGAATTGTTTGAAAGGCATAGTTTTTCGACTGATTTGCGATGCAGTCCTATACAAGTCTGCTAACAAGTCCACACATAGCTGCGCGCCCCCGGCTAAGTATATCAAACCCTCCCCATGCCAGCCCCACTAACCGTTCTCGATGGTGAGCGTATGGTGATTCTCTTGCCGGGAGATCTCGACTCTGTCTGCCTCATCGCTGATTGGTCGCCCGTCCTTGGTCCAGGTGACCTGCGGCGGCGGCTTCCCGCTGACCTTGACCTCGAGGACGGCCCGCTGACCGGGCTGTACCACCTGCGCCTCCAGGCGCTGGTCGAATGTCGGAGGCTCGATAATCTCTGCAAGGGGAGAGATATGGTACCGCATTTTCAACTTAATTACATGTAAATACGATAAACAAGATTAACCCTTCTCTCATAATGTTAAAGGAATATTTTTTACCAAATTAAACACAGAAGTTTACGAAGGCGCAAGCCGAAAGCTACTCGTAAAACTTCTGTGTTTGATTTGGTAAAAAATATTCTTTTAACATTATGAGAGAAGGGTTAATCTTGTTTATCGTATTTACAATGTCTCTCAAAACAGTGTTGAGAACTATTAATTACATGTAATCTTAACAAGTCAGCTGAAAGTGCTGGTGACCGCAATCGTGAACCTAATTTGCTCCTTCCTTCATCTAAAGCTGCAATGACTGACCGCAAAAAACAAAAGGGTTTTCTCGCATGAAGGTGAAACAAAAGCTCGCAACATTGCGATGATTATCACGTCACATCCCGTCATTACATCATCCATACAGCACGTAAGACCACATCAACCTATCTCACCTCACATCACACCACATCATACCTTATCGTATTTAAGTAAATCACCATGTCACGTACTTCTGACGAGCAGTTCGGCGGTGCTCTTGGACGTCCCCGCCGCGTTCTTCAGCTGACATGTGTATTTCCCCACGTCCTCTTCGCCGGCCGACTCGATGGACAGGGTCACGTGACTGTCGTCAAATGACGTCACTGCTCGACCGCCATCTGCCAGCTCGACGCCGTCCTTGTACCACGTGATCCGGGGACTCCCTGTGCAGAGGTGGGTTGGGTCAGAGGCCTATGCAGAGGTGGATCGAGTCACTTTGTCACTTTGTCACTTGGTGCGCGTGGACAGATGACATGCAAGTGAAACCCCCTATTGACGCTTGTGACGCGATTTTTAGCGCCAGCCATTTTGCAGATGTGCAACATTGCCGACTATATTTTTATTCAATACGACCAGCAAAATTAAGCAACTCTTCGATATCAGTTGGCATTCAAACCCATCAGTTTTAAATTAAAGAATGCTTTTAGACAAATACCAAGGCATCATCCAAACACCAGCCCGGGCTGGAAACTATCTCTCTACATGACGGCCCCAATCTCGTCTGTCCGTCCCATGGTAGCCGATCCTGTTCCCTCTGGTCGATTGTTCCCCTCAGCTGGCACCTGTCCAGCGTGCAGCAGGGGTCGGCGTCGGCGGCTGCCAACACTGCCGGGCCTCAGTATTTACACACGGAGAGCAAGGGGCTCTGAGTGGTAGTAGCCGGATACTGATATATCAGTATCTGGCTAGGTCGGCCCATAGGCTGACCTAATACGGATCATGGACCCGCGTCGAATGCGATTATTTACCTTGGCATTGGACCTTAGTGTTTGTGTCAGGAGTATCGCCACCGGGGATGGGGGGTGGCCAACCCCAGGTTCGCTCGATATTCTCTCCGGCACCCCAAGGTTTCACAGTATTTTAACATTAGCCCTATGGTGCCGCCCCCCAGACCCCTCGCTGGTTCCCCCATATGCGTGGCTGGCCCCTCACTCGAAATTTTGTGGCGACGCCCCTGGTTTATGTTATAAAGATAGTGCGTCGCATGCATGATTCTTACGGCAAAGTAGGTATACAGTAAAGTTGCCTACGTTGTCGGTTGTCTTGCTTTTTGCACACCTTCAGGTATTTGATTGGGGCACGCCATCATTTAATATTTAGCTGACTTTTAAAAAAAAACTTATCAATGCTCATTGGATTCTCGGTAGGCAATGTTTGAAAAATGCCGTACTTCAGCTCGGAACGTGCAGTAAATTGCACGGGTAGAACAACGGTTTTCAGCCGCCAAAGTGAAACCTAAGACCACATCGGGCCAGTAACAGGTTGGTTTTGGCAGGTTCACAAATCGGTCTCGGGCCGTACCGTTGGGCACTAAATTAGGCGGCGTGGAATGAAGGAACAGTTAAGCATCTCGCCTTTTACAAAGGTTATCATAACAACCAATCGTGGAGCGTAGTTACATCATAAAATACAACTGCGATAACACTGAGGTCGGCTATGTAGGATTCCACAAGAAACCACGTAAGTACAAAATCAACGCTGTCTCAATACAGCTTATATCATATGGTATTAAGGCAAGACCAATTTACTAATGTAATTACTTTGATTAGCTTTGAATGAGTGTAGGAAATATACACACTTGTGATGTAACATTTTTGTAATTGCTGCAGCCTTGCTCGCCAGCCGTTTAGTGGTGTATCGAGAACTGAATAGCTATGATTTTGCAGGACAAGGTACTGGCGATAGCGAACTTTAAAGTTCAGTCTATCGTATTTCGGTCCGCGAATTATTTTGTTCACATTGTCACAACGAAAGGCATTGCAACAAAACTTCTTGCATCTCATAAATGACAATCATGACAAGTGGCAATGATGCTGTTCATAGCTATCTGTCTTTTACAAGACAAAGGAATACAATAATTAGCTGAGTCGCATTCAGGTTACGCTTATGTAGGTAATTGTACAAATTATGCGGAGTTCACACTGAGGACGGCGGACGGCAAAGGGCATCTGCCATCCGCCGTTCTGTCGGACATCAACCTGACGGATCAAAGTAGAATTTGGTAGCAATCATATGGCGTCATGACGGATCCGTCAAGTTTCGGAAGCGTGTCAGGTCCCATTTGGCTACTGAAATCAAGCAGCACCGGGCCCGGCTAGTACTATGATTGATGACCGCCGAGGAACACCGGCATCTGCCATCCGTCGTTATGCTGGACGCCAACACGACGGGTTAATGATGAATTTGGTAGCATTTGGTAGCAATGGTAAGGATGGATGACCGCCTGTGAACGCCGCGTGTCGCTGTCCTTAACAACAACGAATTTGACAAGTCTGCGAACGGTCTACAAGTTTACAAATGCGTCATAAGTGTGCTGAGTAGCGCAATAAAACTTATGGCTTCCTGATGGCTCAGGACTTGCGATGTGTGTTGCGACTGCGCGGTGATGGGCATGTGTAATGTGCCCAGTCGTTACGTGTAATTTCTGCGTTTGCCCAAGTCATTGCGTGACTGCATACGATGTGAGCGTGCACGACGAGTGTTACCGTTGGTGTTGACCTTCTGTTAGTTTGTGAGTCATTGTTAAATAAACTCACCCTTCAATGGGACAAATTTTAAGACAAACAAATATGGCTAGTCAACAACACAAATCGAGATTGATCCACCGGATCTGCCATCCGTCGAAAGTTCAACACTGTTGAACATTTCGTTTTGACGGAAGGAGCTACCAATCCAGCAGTGGCGGACCCCTGTTCTCCGTGCCCGGAGGTTCTGGCATCCGGCGATCTTCCCCCAAAAGTTGTAAATCGACGGATCCGTCGGTCATTTTGACGGAGGTCACTCGCAATCAGATGTTGCGAGCCTTCTATCCGGCGGTCGGCAGACCCAGTTAAAAACACATTAAAAATAGGTGACCAACACTTCCCATGGGGCTGCCGTCTCCAAAAGATCCACTCTGAACCGACAGAGAAATGTACATATAACGAAGAGCATGAGGCATCAGAACGGTCTCGCTGTCAGCGTTTCAGAATTACCTGTACCAGCAGAATATTCCCTTGGTCCAGTTAATCATAGGAATATCAATTCAAAGATATGGCTTAGCCAGTCTGCAGTAATTTAAACGTGGTTCTACAATGCGAGACCAGACTTACATTGGACTCGCTGTTACCGTGGACGTGATAGAAACAATCTGTAGACTCCCACTGATGTATTGTTTACATTATACACTTGGACCAACATGTGCCCTCCCCAGTGAGATAACGGTTGTATAAGCCCTGCGAGCGTCGGACCTACCTGTGTGAGGTGAACGTCTCCTGCCTTGTAACCCACCTGAGTACTCGCCGGTGAGCCGGACGTCGTCGCCCTCCTGGACGACGGTCCCCTGGAGCGGCGCGGTGAAGCGGGGCGGCTGCACGGGCCGCTCGTCACCCTCCTCCACCGGTACGCCGTCACCGTCCTCAGCCATCCTCAGCCGGCGAGACTCCACACTCTGCTCGTAGCTGGAACGCTGCACCTGCCCGGCGGAGACGGCAGCGCCCAGTGAGCCCGGCTCCGCCGCCGCCGCCCCCGCCCCCGCCCCAGCGCCAACACAAACTTCCGTCCCACGGCCGGCGCGGCCGGCTGGCATCACTGGCCACTCGCGGCTGGCCCAGCGGCACAACAATCTCTGCTGCTCACTGGCAAAATGGGGATCTGCCGAGCCTAAAATTCCCAGGGACAAACCCTTTCGGAAACCGACAAATCAAGGATGTTTCAGAATGTGGCAGATTATGTGAACTGCTGGCATGGACAGTAATTAATCTCAACACCGGACCGGATCTACTGGAGCTGTTGTGAGCTGACAGACTACGACTGTAGCAGCTGGTGTGGTGTATCTCGTGTCTGCGCCAAGAGCTACACCACAGAGCGGTGTGCCCGGCTGGCCCGCTGATTGGCGAACTGCGAGGCATCACCATGCAGCTGTGACGCGCGACAATAAATATTGCAATTGTCCGCCCTTAGGATATTAAGTCGGAAATTAAGTGCATAAGACTGCCTTTCCTTTCGTTCGTTAACGTGTTTTGTGCTGTTTGCCATTACATCAGTTTCCAACTCTTCCTTGGCATATTGACAAATCAAAAGTGAACCACAATTCAAGTAACGATCAAAAGGGCAACGATTCACCAGATATGCCAAATCTACATATTTATACCACATCTGTTTATCAGCCTGGATGGCTCGATATGTTGCGAGGAGGTGTATACTTCCACATTTCACTTGACCATCAACGACCATGTGAAGTTCAACATCAGTTTATTACCATAATCATATCAACGTCGTGAATTGGCAATGCTCAATGATCGACGTCTCAGCACCAGTACTGACCTGGCTGTTGGGCTCCTCTGCCGCGCTGGAATGCGCCTCCTCCTCGCTGCGCCGGTGCTCGGTGGCGCGGGTCGGCTGCTGATCCCCGTTTATCACCTGTAAAACCGCAGAGCTGAACCCACTCACGCCACTTGGCGTCGGACGCGAGCTGCCTTACGCCGCGGGGTGAACCCGAACACACCGGTTGGCCTCTAATGAGGCTGGGAGGCGGTGAGGATGTTTGGCAGGCCGCTGAAGACGCGGGCGAGGGCGTGACGTTTCCTGGGTCTGCTAAAAATCGCTGCGTTCTCCGGCTAATCAGATGTGTCACTTTGATCCAGACACGTTGCAAGCGTGGTATCGGATAGGAAATTTGGATGGAATGAGAAGCAAAAGTTTTTGGAAGCTTGCAAGAGAAGGCTGGAAATGATAAATATGACTAATAAAGAATGCTAAAAATAATTATGGTGGAGAGACATGACATGAGGTTCAGAAGCTATCATCCCTCATTATGTTTAGGCGCTATAACCAACTTTCATTGGTAAGCAAAAATATACCAATATTCTGTAACAAGCGGCGCAGCTGCCCCTGGAATCTGGGGCGATTTAGTATCTATGCGCGCCTGCTTAGTGCAAGGCCAAGATCAATGAAACCTGCGCCCAGCTAAAGGTCTCCCGTCTGGCACAACAAACTGTTATCAACCTGCCGATCCGGCGTAGGATTTCACAACGTGCCAAACATACGAAAAGTACGAAATTTGTTGCGAATTTTGTTAATGCTTCGTAGGGAAGTTATGCTTCAGGAAATTCAGCATCCACACCATCGATTCCTCCCACTATGATAATAATCGTAATACCTAACTGTAATTGATCTACTTGGATAAATACAATTTCACCGCAATTTCCAAGCTTTTCAGGGATATATTTCGTACACAGTATTAATTACTCACCTCCGTTTCCTCACGGGTTTCCACATAGGTAGTCTTCTTCGTTGTCGATTTGCGTGTTTTCCGTCCCAACGACCCCTCAGACACGTCTGCGAAAAAGAAGCCGTCAAACCTAGGTGTATCATGAAAATAATACTCCTAGATATGAAAATGACGTTAATAAAGCGCAAATTTACCACTGCGACCTTCTCAGCTTCAGCCCCTGGGGCATTCCACGACATTTCGACAATTTTTATTTCAAATTTACACCCTCATCTCTCACTTTTTCTTCAAAATTGGTCTATAGGGTTGTCTGGGGTCCTGAATTCAT